>VWZI01019167.1:16100-27669 GCA_013396835.1 Psilopogon haemacephalus
CATCCCTGGAGGTGTTTAAGGGCACCTTAAGGTGTTTAAGGATGAGGCTGTGTGCAGCCTGATCTAGGGTAGGGTGTCCCTGGGCATGGCAGGGGGTTGGAAGTGGCAGATCCTTGTGGTCCCTTCCAGCCTTGACTGATTCTGAGTCTATGCTGAGCACATCGCATGGGGCTTGGCGCCATCTGGTGGAGTCTTGGCGTAACTGCAGGGAGCGGTTCCGCCCTGGACAGGCAGGCTGGGGAGTGGAAGGGAAGCGGAGGGCTCTGAATTGGGATCACTCACAGCGTGTCAGCGTCAAAGCGTATTCGAAATATCTACGCCGGAACAATTAACCCCTCCATACGGGTGTAAAAAGCAGACGTTATTTGTTGCTACCGTGAGCAGGCAAGATAGAAAAAAATGAATACNATCTTGAGCTGAAACCTTCTCTGTTCCAGTTGGTATTCACTGTTGGTTGTCTTATTGCTGCTGACCATTGAAAAGAGCTTGGCCCCAGGCACTTGACCCCCACCCCTTAGATTTTTGTACACATTGATCAGATCTCCTCTCAGCCTTCTCTTCTCCTGACTAAACAGCCCCAGGACTCCCAGGCTCTCTCCACAGGAGAAATGCTCAAGTCCCCCAGTCATCCCTGTGGCTCTCCACTGCACTCTTTCCAGCAGGTCCCTGTCTCTCTTGAACTGGGGAACCCAAAATTTGATATAGTATTGCAGGTGTGGTCTCAGCAGGGAAGAGCAGAGGGAGAGCAAAACCTCCCCAAAATTTGATATAGTATTGCAGGTGTGGTCTCAGCAGGGCAGAGCAGAGGGAGAGCAAAACCTCCCCAGCCCTGCTGGCCACACTTTTCCTGCTGCCCCCCAGGCTGCCATTGGCTCTCTTGGTGTGATGGTTCACGAGTTACCTGCCCCCACTCACGTTTCAATTCACCCAGACTAGACTCAGCCAGACGGAATTTAAAGAATGAAGCTTTACATTCACAGCTTAGCACAAGATACAAGCAGATATTTACAATATATTGCAAATATTTACTTCTATAGACAGAAATATACAAGTTCAAAGCAATACGGAAACACCACTGCCCTCCCAGAAATCAGAGTCTCCAAGAAGGGGTCCCAACCACCTTCCTCCCATCTCCCAGCCTTATCCCAGAATCTGCCTTACGTGCCAGGTAAACAGGAAAGATCTACCAGGGGAGTTAGAAGCAGGAATTGATTAGTTATGTTACACAGATCCATACAGAAGGCACGGAGAAGGAGAGAGACCAGCAGCCCACAGCTGAGACCAGAGCCACTCTCTCTCATCTATGTTTATGTCCTTGCTTTTGTACACCTCAGCAAACCTATGAGTGAAGTAGACATCACCACTGTTTTCTTTGCACAGCCTATAACCTAATCTTCCTCGTTAAAATATTCCAACTGGCTTCAAGCCACCATGCTTGGCCACAAGAGCACATTGCTGGCCCATGCTGCCCACCAGCACTCCAAGGTCTTTCTCCACAGAGCTGCTTTCCAGCAGGGCAAGCTCTCTCTAATCATCCTTCTGATGAGAAGATCTACAGAGCTAGAAAAGGCAGTACATGTGAAGAAGCAGAATGCAGAGGAGGCGGGGGAAAAAGTTTGCTGTTTAATGTCCTATACTGTGATTGTTTAGGTGAAATAAACACCACTCATCTCTGCATGATGGAGCCACATCTCTCAGGAGCACATCAGTATTAGTACATCACAAGATACAGAAGGAGCATCTCAATCTTAGAATCATAGAATCAGTCAGGGCTGGAAGGGACCACAAGGATCAGCCAGTTCCAACCCCCCTGCCATGCCCAGGGACACCCTACCCTAGATCAGGCTGACCACAGCCTCTGCCAGCCTGCCCTTAAACACCTCCAGGGATGTGGCCCCAAACACCCCTCTGGGCAACCCATTCCAGGCTCTCACCACTCTCACGCTTAACAACTTCCTCCTCACATCCAATCTGAATCTCCCTACCTCCTACTTTGCTCCATTCCTCCTAGTCCAGAGACTATCTGATAGCCTCAAAAAATCTCTCCCCAGCTTTTTTGTAGGCCCCTTCAGATATCAGAAGGCCACAAGGTCACCTGGGAAGCTCCTCCTCTCCTCCAGACTGCACAGCCTCAACTCTTTCAGTCTACCCTCATAGCAGAGGTGCTGCAGCTCTCTGAGCATCCTCATGGCCCTTCTCTGGACACACTCCAGCATGTCCACATCCCTTTTGTAATAGGGGCTCCAGAACTGGATGCAGTACTCCAAATGGGAATCTTAGGAGGATCTTAGGAGCAACAGCACAGAGAAACAGAGTCATTTAATAAAGTTATGTGTAGCAGGATGAAATTTCTTTCACTCTAGGCATTGCTGTCTCTTGTTTGCACCTAAGGCATCACTTCAATTTTGTTTTCTTCTGGTTTAAAAAAAAAAAAAAGTAAAAGAAAGAAAGAAGGAGGAGAAGGAGAAGGAGGAGGAGGGGAAGAAAGAAGGAGGGAGGAGAAGGAAAAGGAGGAGGAGGAGGAGAAGAGGAGGAGGGAGGAGAAGGAACAAGGAAGGAGAGGAGACTTTAGAAGGACACCACCATCAGACTAAGGCAATGAACAGCAGATCTGTGAAACTGGCATCAGGAGGTTCTTCTGTGAGATTCCATTGGAGTACGGCCAGAGGAGGCCACAGCAGTGCTGGCAGGGCTGGAAGGGCTGTGCTGGGAGGCCAGGCTGAGAGAGTTGGGCTTGTGCAGCCTGCAGAGGAGAAGGCTGCAGGGAGACCTTCTGCTGGCCTTGCAGTGCTGCAAGGNAAAAAAAGAAAAAGAAAAGGAAAAGAAAAAAAAAGAAAAAGAAAAAAGAAAAAGAAAAGAGAAAAAGGAAAAGAAAAAATAAAAAGAAAAAGGAAAAGAAAAAGAAAAAAAAAGAAAAAGAAAAAGAGGAAATAAAGAGAAAGAAAAAGAAAATAAGGAAAAGGAAAAGAAAAAGAGGAAAATAACAGAAAAGATAAAAAAGAAAAAAAAAAAAAGGAGCATGAAAGGAATATCAGAAAGCAGAGACCTATACTTGTCCTATTTTTGTCTTCCCTTTATCTCTCCACTAATAACCCCATCAGGGAGATCCGATAACACTACAGCTCCTCATTCCTCCCCGGTGCCACCTCTGGTGGTTTGAACCTCATCCACAACTTCTCTCTGTGCGGGTGTTTTGGTTTTTGGGGGGTTTTTTCCTGCAAAAACAACCACACAGCAGCTTCACCACATGGCCCTAATATTCTCTTCCCCCAATCCACAGGTTCTGGTGAGGTTTGTGTACTCGGTCAGCAAGGGCTACCGGAAGGTAACCTACCACAACTGGCGCCACGGCTTCAACGTCGCCCAGACCATGTTCACACTCCTGATGGTAAGCTGGAGAAGGAGGATGCAGAGGGAGGGGAGGGGGAAAAGTTTGCTGTTGAATGCCCTGTACTGTAATTGTTCAGATGAAATGAACACCACTCCCTTCCTATATAGCATCATAGAACCAGTCAGGGTTGGAAGGGACCACAAGGAGCATCCACTTCCAACCCCCCTGCCATGCCCAGGGACACCCTACCCTAGATCAGGCTGCTCACAGCCTCTGCCAGCCTGCCCTAAAACACCTCCAGGGATGTGGCCCCAACCACCTCCCTGGGCAACCCATTCCAGGCTCTCACCACTCTCATGCTCAACAATGTCCTCCTCACCTCCAGTCTGAATCTCCCCACCTCCAGCCTTGCTCCATTCCCTCTAGTCCTGGCACTACTTGATAGTCTCAAAAGTCCCTGCCCAGCTTTTTTGTAGGCCTCTTTCAGATACTGGAAGGTCACTTGGAAGCCTCCTCCAGACTACACAACCCCAACTCTTTCAGTCTGTCCTCACAGCAGAGGTGCTGCAGCCCTCGGAGCATCCTCGTGGCCCTTCTCTGGGCACGCTCCAGCATATCCACATCCCTCTTGTCCCAGGGGCTCCAGAATGTGACAGAGCCACATCTCTTGGAGTCAGTATTAGTAAATCAGAACAGGCAGAAGGGACAAATAGAATCATAGAATGGTTTAGAGTGGAAGGGACCTTAAAGCTCATCCAGTTCCAACCCCGCCCCCACCATAGGCAGGGACATCTCCCACTAGCACAGGTCACTCAAGGCCTCATAGAGCCTGGTCTTGAACACCTCCAGGCAGGTGTTGAACACCTCCGAGCAGGCAGCAAACACAACCTCCCTGGACAACCTGTGCCAGTATCTCACCACCCTCACTGCAAAGAACTTCTTCCTAACATCTAATTTAAATTTCCCCTCTTACCATTTAAATCTTCTTAATATCCAGTTTCAATCTTCCTAACATCCAGTATAAACCCATTCCTCCTCATCCTGTCATTACAAGACCCTGTCAGTAGTCACTCCACAGTCCTCCTGTAGGTCCCCTTCAGATCCTGGAAGGCCACTCCAAGGTCTCCTGGAAACCTTCTCTTCTCCAGGCTGCAGAGCCCAAATTCTTTCAGCCTGTCCTCATAGCAGAGGTGGTCCAGCCCTCTGAGCATCTTGGTGGTGAATTGATTGTGGGCGATTAAGAGGCAGGAATTACAAATTATGTAGCTTTTATAATTTCCCTAAGCCCCACCCACAACTTGTGTGTAAATTGGTTTAAGTTTGGGTTCTAATTTGTTCAGGAAAAGTCTTCACAAGGATGCCTTTTCAGGTAATTCAGGAAAAATCAGAAAATTTGGAAAAGTTTTGGGCATGAAACAGCTTTGCCCTACTTACAAATGGGAGACTGACTCCTTCGCGGCAGCATCCAGAGTCCAGTGCCCACCAAAGTCCAAAATAACTTTAGGCACAGCTTTCACCAAGCCACGATCATGAAGCAAGGCAGGGGAAAGCCAGGGGTGCTCCCTGGTATTCCCACGAATGGCTGCAGTTTACTGTTAGAGGCAGGTCCTGCAGCAAGAAGCCAGGATGCGACGGTGTAAAAACAGGGACCGTGCGCTTTCTCGTTGCTGTTCTTCCAGATGCTCTTCAAGGTCCAGCTCAAAGTCCCTGCAAGGTCCATGCAAGGTCTGTCTCCAGGTCCATGTTCAGGTTCCAGTTCAGATCCGTGTTCAGGTCCCAGTTCATGTCCGTGCAAGGGTCCCACTCCAATCTGTCCAGTTGCCATATATATACTGGGGCAATTTTTTCCTTCCTTGTTCAAGCCCACGGCGGGTGGGAAAAGGTACTTTATGCCTATTCCAAACCTCCGTGACAGAGGTGGGGAGGGAGGAAGACCGTTTCCTGCCCCGTTCACACCTCCAGTGGGGCAATGGACTTGGGTGTGCCCTGTCATAGTTCGCACCCCATTCAAACCTCCGGTGGGGCAGTGCCCTGCCCTGCCACAGGTGGCCCTTATCTTTTATTTACAGGAGGCCTTGTATTGCACCTGGGAGATATGCAGGGCTCCCTTTGAATCCTGGTGTAGGATAGGGATTTGTTATGCCTGTTAAAGGAGGTCTCCTTTTGCCCTTAAGTGACAGTCCTTGCGTCATGCCTAAAGATGCAGCTGGTAATGCCCAGTGAGCAGAGTGCTTTCATCCTCACAGGCACAGACAGAAATACAGAACTGCTTCACATGGAGAAGACCTTCAAGGTCAACAGAGGGTATGGTGTTCAAATCACACAGAATCATAGAAGAATCCAGGTCGGAAAAAGCTCCTCAGGACCACCAAGTCCAACCTATAACCCTTCTCTACAAGATTCTCCTTAAAGCACATCCCCAAGCACCACATCCACACTCTACAAGATTCTCCATAAACCATATCCCCAAGCACCACATCCACACTCTACGAGATTCTCCTTAAACCATATCCCCAAGCACCACATCCATGCTCTACAGGATTCATCTTAAATCATATCCCCAAGCACCACATCCAAACCACCCTTAAACACATCCAGGCTAGGTGACTCCATCACCTCCCTGGGCAGCTCATCCCAGTGCTTGACCACTCTCTCCATGGAAAACTTTCCCCCATGTCCAGTCTAAACCTCTCCAGCCTCAGCTTGAGGCCATTCCCCCTTTTTCTCTCTCCAGTTACCTGTGAGAAGAGACCAGCAATCTTTCAGTTTAAAATCTTTCTGCAGGGCAGGGAGGGGAGAGAGAGACTCCAAGACCTTCGTGTGGCTTTCCAGGATCTGAAGGGAGCCTACAAAAAAGCTGGGGAGGGACTTTTTAGGCTATCAGGTAGTGACAGGACTAGGGGGAATGGAGCAAGGCTGGAGGTGGGGAGGTTCAGACTGGATGTGAGGAGGAAGTTTTTCAGCATGAGAGTGGTGAGATCCTGGAATGGATTGCCCAGGGAGGTGGTTGGGGCCACATCCCTGGAGGTGTTTAAGGGCAGGCTGGATGAGGCTGTGGTCAGCCTGCTCTAGGGTAGGGTGTCCCTGGGCATGGCAGGGGGGTTGGAACTGGATGATCAGGGCCGTGAAGATGATCAGAGGGATGGAGCATCTCTGCTATGAGGACAGGTTGAGGGAGTTGGGACTTTTCAGTCTGGAGAAGAGAAGGCTTTGAGGAGACCTTATAGCAACCTTCCAGTATCAGAAAGGCTGGGGAAGGACTGTTCACAGGGTCTTGTAATGACAGGATGAGGGGGAATGGGTTAAAACTGCCAGAGGGGAGATTTAAATGGGATGTTAGGAGAAAGTTCTTCACAGTGAGGGTGGTAAAACACTGGCACAGGTTGCCCAGGGAGGTTGTGGCTGCTCCCTGCCTGGAGCTGCTCAAGGCCAGGTTGGAGGAGGCCTTGAGCGACCTGTTCTGGTGGGAGGTGTCCCTGCTTATAGCAATGGAGGGAAGGGCTGGAACTGGATGAGCTTTGAGGTCCCTTCCAACCTAAACCATTCTATGATTCTTAGTGCACATAAGAAGGACCTGAGTGGCAGTAGCCAACATCCTAGGTGGGCATCCAGCACAGATGCACAGTGAACTTGCCCACCTGAGTCTGAAACATTTTCCTTTACAGATGATTCCCTATTTTAACCTAAACGTGTTTTTTTCTAAAATTTGTGTTCAGCTTCACAAGTACTTTTGGTCCTCCTGGGCTGTTTCCATGAGGAGATTCCCAGCAGACAGCAGTCACAGCTCAGTACCTTTTTTGTCTAAGAGATACTAACAGATGGCTTGCAAATTTTCACCCTCCAGACAGGCAAACTGAAGCGTTACTACACGGACCTGGAAGCCCTTGCAATGGTGACTGCTGCTCTGTGCCATGACATCGACCACAGGGGAACCAATAACCTTTATCAAATGAAGTAAGCTCTTTCCTGCTACTGCTAAACATTTGCTGTTGCCCTCAGGTGGAGTGAGATCAGGCTGTGACCACAGCAGATCTCCACTACAGAGCTGGTTCATGCAGAAGGGTAACAACCTATGAGGAGAGGCTGAGGGAGCTGGGGGTGAGCAGCCTGGAGAAGAGAAGGCTCAGGGCAGGCTTCATTGCTCTCTACAGCTACCTGAAGGGAGGCTGTAGCCAGGTTGGTCTCTTCTGCCAGGCAACCAGCAACAGGATGGGACACAGTCTCAGGTTGTGCCAAAGGAGGTGCAGGGTGGATGTTAGGAGGAAGTTCTTCACAGAGAGAGTGATTGGCATTGGAATGGGCTGCCCAGGGAGGTGATGGAGTCACTGTTCCTGGAGGTGTTTAAGAGGATGCTGGATGAGGACATGCTTTAGTGAATTAGAAGATGTTAGGTGATAGGTTGGATTCAATGATCTCAGAGGTCTTTTGCAACCAAGAGGTCTCTTGTTTAAGAGAAGGCTGAAGGAGGCCATGGTTTAGTGAATGAGAAGGTGTTAAGTGATTAGTTGGACTCAATGATCTCAGAGGTCTTTTCTGACCTGGTTAATTCTGTAATTCTGTGGCTAGTGCACTTCTCTTTCAGATCAAAGTCAGTTTTCATGTATGGGACACTTAGTGCCATGGTCTAGTTGATTGGATAGGGCTGGGTGATAGGTTGGGCTCGATGAGCTTGGAGGTCTCTTTCAACCTGGTTGATTCTATGAGTCTATAACCACCTTTTGCAAGGAACAGTTTCTTCTCAGCTTGCTACAGCATCTGGGCCAGTACAGAACCCAAAATTTTGTAGTGCACTCAGGGGCTTTTTTCACCTCCTAGCAAAACCTCCTTTTGGTTAAAGCAAGGTTCTGCATTATCATTCCAGGGTAGAGCAAGTGCAGCACAGCTGTTTAGCAGCTTGAGCATCACAGGAGACTCAGGATGCCAGCAGGAGCACCCCAGGAATAGGAAGCTTACTTATTGCAGAGAGCTATCTTTGGAGGAAGAACCCTGTATGGCACAGCCCTCACAGAGCACTTTTGAGTGTGAGGGTACTGCTCTCAGTGGGTAGCTGCTAGCTACAGAAAAGCAGCTGAATGGTCTCATTAAGCAGGCAAGCCTTTGGCGGCCACCCAAGGTAGTGTCAGGTCAGTCCTCCTCGGTGCTTGCTCTCACTTTTCTTCCTGGAGCTTCAGAGATATGTAAGCACTCTGCTGCTTTCAGGCATTGCCAAAAGGCAGGTTTTTTTAGAGAGAGATGCAGAGGCTAAATGCTTGACCTGTCCCATGTGTGAAGGCAAGCAGAAGGGGAGGTATGAAAAGAGGATGCTTTAGGGAGTGATTGTTCTTTATGGTGCAGCCTTCGTAATAGGATCAGAGCTGTTGTAGCTCAAAGAGAAGGTTTCGTGGCTGGCAGCTTCCTCAGCTGAGCACCAAGATCTTGGGTCAGCAGGACCATCCCTGTACTCTCTATTGGCAGATGATGATGGTGTCAGTAAGGCCCCGTGCAGGTGAGGTGCTGGGCTCTCTGTCTTCCCTGTACTGCCCTTTCTCTGCTTGGTTTTGTTTTGGTGTGGGGGGGACAGTGCCTTTCACACGAGGAACAAATGGGTGGAATCCCTTCACGCTGCCCCTGCAGCATGACCTATCACTCTCCCACAGGGTTTTGGGCTTCCCAGTTGAGGAGAGACGAGGAGCTGTTGCAGAGAGTCCAGTGGAGAGCCACGTGGGTGACTGGGGGACTTGAGCATCTCCTCTGTGAAGAGAGACTGAGAGCCCTGGGGCTGTTCAGTGTGGAAAAGAGAAGATTGAGAGGAGACCTGATCCATGTGTGGGTGGGGGGTCAAGTGTCTGGGGCCAAGCTCCTTTTGCTGGTCAGCAGCAATGTGCCAAGGAGCAACAGCTACAAACCGGAACAGAGAAGGTTTCAGCTCAACATGAGGAGAAACTTCTTTAGAGTGAGGGTGCCAGAGCCCTGGAGCAGGCTGAGCAGGCTGCCCAGAGAGGTTGTGGAGGCTCTTCCTTTGGAGAAGGAACAAATGGGTGGAATCCCTTCACACCGCCCCTGCAGCATGACCTATCACTCTCCCACAGGGTTTTGGGCTCCCCAATTGAGGAGAGACAGAGACTTGCTGGAGAGACTCCAGCGGAGAGCCACAAGGGTGATTGGGGGACTTGAGCATCTCCCCTACGAAGAGAGAATGAGAGCCCTTGGGGTTGGTGAGAGTTTTGGATACAAGGAGGTCCTTGCTTTTCAGCTAGGAAGGTGTCCAAAGGCTGCTGGTTTGTTTGTGGGGTTTTTTTTAAGTGTTCCTGTTGCTAGGTATCAACCCATAGTTATCCATGAATTCAACAAGCCTGCTATGCTGAGCGATAACACCTCAGTCATGAACAGCACTCTGGGTGACACTTGCAGCTGGAATACTGTTTCACACGTTGCACAAATAGTTATAAGCAGTGTCACCAAAGTCTTACAAGTCTGAAGTCCTTAGCAACTAAATTGTTAATCATGAGCCTTTTACAATGAATCATAGAATCAGTCAGGGTTGGAAGGGACCACAAGGAGCATCCACTTCCAACCCCTCTGCCATGCCCAGGGACACCCTACCCTAGATCAGGCTGCCCACAGCCTCATCCAGCCTGCCCTTAAACACCTCCAGCAATGTGGCTCCAAACAACTCCCTGAGCAACCCGTTCCAGGCTCTCACCACTCTCATGCTCAACAACTTCCTCCTCACATCCAATCTCAATCTCCCCACCTCCAGCTTTGCTCCATTCCCCCTAGTCCTGTCACTACCTGAGAATCTCAAGAGTCCCTCCACAGCTCTTTTGTAGCCCACTTCAGATCCTGGAAGACCACAAGAAGGTCACCTGGGAGCCTCCTCTTCTCCAGACTGAACAGCCCCAACTCTTTCAGTCTGTCCTCACAGCAGAGGTGCTGCAGCCCTCTGAGCATCCTCGTGGCCCTTCTCTGGACACACTCCAGCATGTCCACATCCCCTCTTGTCCATGAGGTCTTCTCGGCCTTCATCTCCTCCTCATCTTCACTCCAGAGGTTCTCAGGGACTGCACTGGATGCAGTACTCCAGGTGGGGTCTCAGCAGAGCACAGCAGAGGGGGAGAATCACCTCCCTCGACCTGCTGGCCACACTTCTCCTGATGCAGCCCAGGCTCTGCTTGGCTTTCTGGGCTGCAAGTGCACACTGCTGCCTCATGTTGAGCTTCTCATCCACCAGCACCCCCAAGTCCCTCTCCTCAGTGCTGCTCTCCAGACACTCACTGCCCAGCCTGGATTTGTGCTTGGCATTGCCTTGACCCAGGACCTTGCACTTGGCCTTGTTGAACCTCCTGAGCTTGGCTTGTGCCCACCTCTGCAGCCTGTCCAGGTCCCTCTGGATGCCATCCCTGCCCTCCAGCCTGCCTGCTGCACCACACAGCTTGGGGTGCTCAGCAAACTTGCTGAGGCTGCACTCAATGCCTCTGCCCATGGCACCCACAGGGACAGAGCTGAGTTGACAACAAAAGGAGTTGAGATTAATGTGTGTGACAAAAACTGAATATGGAATGGGATGACTTTTGTTTTTTCAAGTGCTACACTAACTTCTTTTTCTCTTTTTTTCTTTCCCTTTATGCTACCAGATCTCAAAATCCTTTAGCTAAGCTTCATGGATCCTCAATTTTAGAGAGACACCACTTGGAATTCGGAAAATTTTTGCTCTCTGAAGAGGTTGGTAGTGAGCTGTAATGTAAGGACAGGGAAGTTTTTCAGCAGCAGAAGAGTTGCCAGCTTCACACAAGACCTCTCTCTGACTTTGGGTACCCAATGACCCGCAGCTGCCTCACTCCCCAGGTGTTCTGTGCTCACCCAGGACCCACATCCATAAGCTTGCTAAATGCCATTATTGTTATCTCCATCAGAATATCTTAAATACAGGATTCTCCTGAGAAGGACAAGGCTGACTCACTCCCCCAGCTCACCTTTCATTTCAGGCAAATTTGTCCTGGTGCCAGGAGCCAGGGTTTGGGCACTGTATTAGGTATAGGCCAGCCCCCCCTGAGCTCAAAAGCCCAATAAATACTCAATTCGATTTGGAAGTAGAAAGATATAAAACTTAAGCAATAAATAGGAGGTAAATGTTGGGGTTTTTTTAACAGAAGGTGGGGGGGGAAAAAAGTGAACAGAATACAGGGTATGGAGAATAAGAGTAACTACAGAGGGTGGGGAAAAGGGGGAGAAAGGGAACAAAATACACAAAATAGAAAT
>VWZI01019168.1:0-13535 GCA_013396835.1 Psilopogon haemacephalus
AGCATTAGCAATGTCTATGGTAGCATACCATTTGGCTTCCTTTGACTCCAAGCTCGTACTGGAGTTCCAGCATGGCCAGGTACAACTGTGCTCATGGGCAGAGTCACCTCGTTGAGGGCACGGAAGTAAATTGTGAGTCTCCAGTCACCATTAGGCTTGCGTACAGGCCAAATAGGACTGTTGAAAGGTGAATGAGCTTTCTCAATGACCTTTTGACTTTCTAGTTGATGAATCAGCTGATGAATGGGCAACAAAGAGGCACGGTTAGTTCTGTACTGCCTGTGATACACACTTTCAGTATCAATTGGCAGTTTCATGTCCTCTATATCATGATGTCCCACAATTGCAGATTCATCTGAAAGTTCAGGTCTAATGGACAATTTGAATTTATCATCCTCAATTTCTACTGATGCTATACCAAAAGCCCATTTATGACCCTTAGGATCTTTGAAACAACCTTGTCTCAAAAAGTCAATTCCCAAAATGCAAGGTGCATCAGGACCAGTTACTATAATATCCTTCTTCCACTCTTTACCAGTTAAACTTATCTCAGCCTCTAACTTAGTTAACTCTTGAGATCCACCAGTAATTCCAGAAATAGTTATAGCTTTGATCCCTTTGCAATGTGATGGCACCAAAATACACTGAGCACCTGTATCAACTAAAGCCCTGTATTTCTGAACGTTTGAACTGTCAGGCCACCTAAATAATACATTCCAATAGATCCGATTTTCTCCACTATCCCTTTCCTCTTCCTGACTAGAGGCAGGGCACCCCTAATGCTGAACATGGCATGTAGGGTGTACACAGTGGTTGGTGTTGGTGTTGTGAGAGGAATTATAATTATTGGAATAATTGCTCTGAGGAGCTGAAGAAGTGACAGCCACTCTTCTGGCATTGCTGCCTCTGTTTCTGCCACTCTGCAGTTCCCTGACTCTCTTTGAAAGGACTGAAGTAGGTTTACCATCACATTTGTTCATATTCTCTCCAAATTAGTCACGCAGGATTATCCAAAGTGACGCACGTGATTGCTGGCGTCTAGGTGGAATTTGTCTCCTAGTCCAGAATTGCGTTGCAGGAGGTGGGCGTCTGTTCCTGATAGGAGAAGCATGCACCCATTCAGATAATGATGGAATGGTATCCTTTGCCAGATTGGAGATGGAAATTCTAAGTTCCTCCTTCAGTTCTCTCATGCCATCTTTAAAGCTACCCTCTAGCTTTGTAGTAATATCCTTTAGCCCTGTAATCATAGATTCTATGCCAGATATTAGGATAGTATGAGACAAGCTGTCTTCTATCTCTCTCAGCTGATCAGTAAATTCACCAACTGTGAGCCTTTCATTATTACCCTTTGATAGAAACTTACTAGCTAGGATGTTAGCATAGGATGAAGGAGCAAGCTTAATGATTTTCTTCATGAGACCTGTCCCAAGAGGAATGTTATCAGGCTCATGTATGCCATGATCTCCATAAAGCACTTCCTTCACAGCAAACTCCTTCAGAAGCTTAATTCCCTGCTCAACTATTTTCCACTTCCTTGCTACCCATGGCAAGTCATCTTGGGAGGTGTATCTCATACCTACAGCCAGCAGAAGACATGACCACAAGCTAACCACACCCAGATTGGCTGCCAGGTGTTTGTCCACTCCACTCTCCTTTGCAAGTGGGCCTAGCTGCTTTGCAGATTTGTCTCCTACCTGTAGGGCATCTGCACCAATAGTACGGCATCTCACCAGCCACCTTCTGATTGGCTCTCCTGATTCCCTTGAGTATTCCTTTCTAACTTCCCTGACCTCTCTAAGGGGATCATTAGAGCCTTGGATGTTATCCTCCTCCTCTTCTTCTGGCTGGTCTGTTGGTAGATGGCCATACAAAACTCTTCTAACAGCATTCCTAATTTCCTGAGAGCCATCATCTGTCCTGGTAACTAATTGTGCATTGTCCTCATACTTAGACCTAAGAAAACCAGTTAGATCTTTAAGGCTAATCTTTTCTTCTTCCTCCTGTGGGAGATCAGAGGCACCTGTAGCACTACTTAGTTCCCCTTTTTACCCATGTTTTGGTCCAATTTTAGGTTTAGTTTTTGCAGGGGCCAGTTTAACAGAAGATGGAGCTTGTGATGGATCTGAATTTTGTGGAACCTGAGCTAGTGCCACATTGGCATCTACATTTTCTTTTACATTAGAATCAGAATTTACAGTCTGAGGAGCTGGACTACCTGCAGAAGAAGGCTTATCAGACTCGAGCTGTGTTTTGGAACTCTGTGCCTTTCTTATGTAAACAATTCCAGGACATTTATGTAAACATTGTCCAGGCGTGCATCCAGACTCTGTTGTTTGGACTGAGGAATTTCTTTGTTTATGTTTCCTGGCTAGATTGATCTGCTTTGTTAAAGTGGCAGCCCTTTTTTTTATGCTCAGGAAATAAATTAATATTAAATTCATAATTAATAGGAAAATGATCACACAAGGGTCAGGAATCATGCTTTTGGGCAATATTACCCTGCCAAGTGCCGCAGAATAGCTCATTTGACTAATATTTCCTGATTTATTAAAAGCATAAAAACAGCGTTGGAAGCTAATTCAGTTAAATCTAACCTTACGTAACCGAGAAAATAGTCTCCATAATCCCAAATCACCCTTTTAAACTTCTTCCATGCCATATTCCATATAAAAGTACCAGTTGTTTCAACAAGACATCTGTGCAAAAACCGGAGGGCCACATAAGGATAAACTGAATACAGTACCCAGATTAGCTTCATTTTTAACTTCCAGGATTAAATCAACAGTCAAACAGATGTAATTAAACCTCAAGCCCCACGTTGGGCACCAATTAAAAATTGTAGTGGTTTAGGAAGTTACCTGCCCCCCCACCTTTTTATAAACCCTGCCTAGAACTCAGAAACACTGGAAGTTGATAAATGAAGCTTTATATTTACAGCAATACACAATATACAAGCAAATATTTACAAGGTATAGCAGATATTTACAGATATATACAATGAAAAGCTAATACAAACACCACATCCCTCCCAGAGACCAAAATCCCCAAGAGGGCTAACCAACCACCCCCTACCACCTTTCCCCCATTCCCCAGTCTTATCTCACCACCTGTTGCTGCTGCAGATAAGCTGAAGTAGATTGGCCAGGCAGATTAGTAGCAGGAAAGTAGTTAGTAGAATTACTGAGAATTAGCTATCAAGGCAAAGACAAAGGAGACCATGCAGAGAGAAGCAGCCGCAGCCAGAGCGGTCAGAAACCATCTGATGTCTAATGTTTTGGGTACAATTCTTAAAAACAACTTTTTTTTTCTTTCTCAGTAGAACTCTGGTGAAGTGACATACTGTGTTTACCTCTCTCAGCCAATAGTCTAATTTCTCACTCAAATTCTCCAATTAGCTCAAACCAGCACAAGTGTTTTTGCTTCTGAACCTCTGTAGCTATGACCCCAGAAACCAAATGGACGACCACATGTCTCATTTGGTGCTCTCTGCCAAAGACTCCAAGTTTGAACATTGTCACTTGCAGTCATATACAAAATATTTTTTTTATGTCCAGATCAGTTTGAACAGCTCCCAGGCCCAGTGCATGGATTGCTTCTCACTTTGTCTGATCAAAGACTGCTTGTTCTTCAGGTTCCCACTTGAAATTGTTTTTCTTACAAGTCACATCATGCAGAGGTTTGACTATTTGACTGAATCCAGGGATGTGTAGTCTCCAAAATCCCACTGCACCAAAGAAAGATATAGTGTCTTTCTTAGTTGTCAGAAGTGCCATGGTGCCAGTCTCCATTAGGCTTGCACATGGGCCAAGTCAGACTGTTGAAAGATGAATGAACTTTCTTGATGACAACTTGACTTTCCAGTTGATGAATCATCTGATGAATGGGCAACAAAGAGGCACTGTTAGTTCTGTACTGCCTGTGATGCATACTTTCAGTATCAATTGGCAGTTTCAGATCCTCTATGTCATGATGTCCCACAATTGCAGATTCATGGACTAATGGACAATTTCAATTTACCATCCTCAATTTCTACAGATGCTACTCCAAAAGTCCATTTATGACCTTTAGGATCCTTGAAAAAAACTTTCCTCAAATAGTCAATTCCCAAAACACAAGGTGCATTGGGACCAGTTACAGTAGTATGTTTCTTCCGCTCTGTAGCAGTTAAACTTATTTCAGCCTGTAACGTAGTTAACTCTTGAGATCCACCAGTGATTCTAGAAATATAGACTCTGTCCCTTTGCAATTTGATGACAATAAAGTACACTGTGCACCTATATCAACTAAAGCCCTGCATTTCTGAACTTTTGAACTGCCAGGCTGACAGACAAAGCTGCACGAAGGATGCTCCATGGACTCCATGCAGTTCAATATGAATTAATGGAAGACCTTTATTGCCTGTACACCTGTCTTTATATGGCATCGAGTATCGTGTAAACGCCTAAAAATATTCATCTATTAGCATAACCTAGACAAGTATGACCCTTGTCGTTAGCATAGATTAGATGATGATGATGATGATGATGACTATTATTATTATTTCCCGGGCGACATACAACCTTTATCTCCTATTCCCCCATCGGAGCTGTCACCATGTTATGGGAGCCAAGGTCAAATGATCTGTGTGCCACTAGTTATTTTCCTCAGTTCTGTGAATAAAGGCCAGACTGCTCATTATTTTTCACTGTCATCACCTTCCCACAGTTCCCTCTTTTCACTTTACAGAAAGGGCAGCAGGGCCCATCACAAGAGATAACAAACACAGCACTTTAAACATTACTGTACAGAACAACTGGACCAACAGAACAACTGTTCCCATCTTTCACAACCTTGAGCTGATGGTAGCTCTATCTGCAGTACTGCCTGTCTCTTCCAAAAGAATTGCAGAAAGCTTATGCATTAAACCAATTAAGAAAGCATGCAAAAGTAACTCCTAGCATAGTATCAGGACAGTGCAGTTATCATCCTATATATGCACAATTCTCCTTGCTCGTTTACACTTATAGATTACAATCATAGATGTGTTTGATGTTAACAAGTTTAACACCACCCATAATGAAGGAGACACCTAAATTTCTTGACATGATGCCTGCACATCCATCTTGAGTGAGATTTCTGCTCATTAACAAAGGCAGGCTGAACTTAGAAAGTTGGTATCCATTGAATACCTGTAGGCAAAACAAACAAACACATTCCTTCCCTATACTAAAAGATCGATTGGCCTTTTCTAGGCTGAACCTCTCTGTGTGATGTATCCAGAGAATTCCTTCTTTTTTATTTGTAAAAGTCAAAGGTGTCTAGTTAGCATAAGCATGTGTACTACCTATGCTGCAGTATTACGAGGAATACTTCTCTTATAAATTAACTATTATGTGCTGTGTAGGCAGGTTTGTTGTCTGTTTTAATTTCTTTCTGCAGTTTCATGATTGTAAACTAGCAAAGCATAAAACTACATAGGTGTAATGGTACCTTTCAACAGCTACCTGTAGGAAGACATCTTTTAGAAGCATCACCTCTTTTTATGTATCTGCTATAGAAAGCTGGTAACTTAACATGCTGCAAATGAAATCTCAGTGTGTGAAAACTGAATCAAATAATCTTTGCCATTTAACTTTTCCAATGTATGTAACAAAAACTGGGGTTTTAAAAAATTCTTAACATAATCCCTATTCTAAAGTACTATTGTTGGTAGAAAGAAAAAAAAAATCATAGTATAATATCTCTGTTCTAAACTTCTAACCTTAGCTATGCTAATGTTAAAAATCTATAAACTAAAAAAAAAAGGTTAAAGCTAAACCATTGTATTGATTCAGAAAAAAAGGGGAAAAAAACCAACCAACCAACCAAAAAAAGGATGTTACATTACATAGAGCTCTTTGGAAATACCATGGTATGCAGAAAATAAAGGATTTTTAGATCACCCAATCCTAAAAAAAATTAACCTATCACCTTATAAACAACTTATTCTACTAAAATTACTGCAAACTTATTTTGTCTATAATATTCAATAATAATCAGTAAATACATATCATATCCATTATAATCATCAACTTCTAATATAGTTTATTTGGATTACTTAAGACTTATAATTACCCAGTATTTATTGCTTCTATTGCTCCTATACCCCCAATAATATCACCTACTACCATCAGTGTTACTAGTATGTATTCCCCCTTTGCATTTCCCATGTCAGAACAGTCTTATGCATATCAAAACAATCTTATCCAGTAGCTTTGAAAGTCTAAGATCTATTACAATTGAAAACTAACTCTAAAAACATTATCAGGATTTGCATCTGCAAAGAAAGTAAAACATTCTTCAACAGTGAAATACAAATTTGACACAGCAGAGAAGAAAGGAGAGAAAAAAGAATCTGCAAAGAAACAAAAACAGCACCCGACCCCAATCATTTAGAAACTTAACAAAGGGGGAAACCCACACATGGCTACAGCCACCTTGTTTTCAAGACTTTCGAGTCTTTAAACAGTTCTGTTCTTTAAACAGTTCTGTGATACGATCTGAAATGGGGGGAGGGGGTTGCAGGCAGATGTTTCTCTCCCTGACTCAGAGCAGCACCTGCTGTTGGGAATGGCTTCTTCAGCTTGGACCGGCCTAGGACATTCTGTGCCACAGACACATGTGCATACACTGCTCAGCCACTGTGGTTGGTCTGCAGCTGGTAGATGTTTCTCTCACTGCCAACTCAGAGTAGCACTTGCTGTGGGAACAGCCTCGGCTGTAGTAGGGTCTGAGATAAAGGCTTTAATCTGTAGCAGTCTTTGGAGGTTATTATCCTCATATGTAAAACCTCTCTTTGAGAGGATATGTAAGAGGAGCTTCTCAATGTACTTTCTTTCTCTACATACACTGTTCCCCATCTCGCCCCTGGCTGCTCACCTCTCTAGGGTGTCTGTCACGATGTACTTCACATTCCACAGTGCTCACACTGTGCCACAGCCACAGACCAGCACAAAGGATGCTCCATGGACTCCATGCAATTCAATATGAACTACTGGAAGACCTTTGTTGCCTGCTACACCTATGTTTGTATAGCATCGAGTATTGTGTACATGCCTACAAATATTCATCTATTAGCATAACCCAGGCAAGCATGACCCTCGTTGTTAGCATAGATTAGACTTTTTATTCCCCTGGGCCGCCTGCAGCCGCTATCTCCTGCTCCCCCATGCAAGCTGTTGACATGTTATGAGAGACAAGGTCAAATGGTCTGTGTACCACAAGTTATTATCCTCAGCTGTGTGAAAGAAGGTTGAACTGCTCATTATTTTTTCTCTCATCACTGTCCCACACTAGGCCACCTAATAGGTTTGGTTTCCTCCACTATCCCTTTCCTCCTCCTGGTTGGAGGCAGGGCATCCCTAATGCTGAACATGGCATGTGGGGTGTACACAATGATTGGTTCTGTGGTGAGAGAAATTACAATTATTAGAAAAATTGTAATTACTTTGGGGAGCCGAAGAAGTGACAGCTATTTTTCTGGCATTGTTGCCTCTGTTTCTGCCACTCTGCAGTTCCCTGACTCTCTTTGGAAGAGCTGAAGTAGGTTGACCATCCCACGTGCTCATGTTCTCACCAAATTGGTCACGCAGGATTATCCAAAGTGACTCGTGATTGCTGATGTCTAGGTGGAATTTATCTCCTGGGCCAGAATTGCCTTGCAGGAGGTGGGCATCTGTTCCTGATAGCAGAAATATGCACCCATTCAAAAGATGAATGAATGGTATCCTTTGCCAGATTGGACATGGAGGTTTTAAGTTCCTCCTTCAATTAGAATCATAGAATCAGTCAGGGTTGGAAGGGACTACAAGGATCAAGTTCCAACCTCTCTGCCATGGGCAGGGACACCCTACCCTAGATTAGGCTGGACAGAGCCTCATCCAGCCTTGCCTTAAACACCTCTAGTGAAGTGGCCCCAACCACTCCCCTGGGCAACCCATTCCAGAGCCTCACCAATCTCATGGTCCTCTATCTGCCTCAGTTGGTCAGTGAATTCACCAACAGTGAGAGGCCTTCCATTATCACTCTTTGATAGAAACTTGCTAGCCAAGATGCTAACATAGAACGAAGGAGAAAGTTTAATAAGCTTCTTCCTGAGACCTGTTCCTAGAGGAACGTCATCAGGCTCCTGTGTATTATGATCTCCATAGAGCACTTCTTTCACAGCAAACTCCTTCATAAACTTAATTCCCTGCTCAGTTGTGTTGCACTTCCTAGCTTCCCATGGCAAATCATCTCATGAAGAATATCTCATAGCTAAAGCGAACACAAGGCATTTCCACAAGCTAACCTTATCAAGAGGGGTTGCCAGGTATTTCGTCCATTGCATTCTCCTTTGTGAGTGACCCTAGCTGCTTTGCAGACTTGTCTGCTACCTCTAGGGCATTTGCATCAGTAGTATGGCATCTGACCAGTCAGTTTAGGATTGGGTCTCCTGATTCCCTTGAATATTCCTTTCTAACTTCCCTGATCTCTTTGAGGGGATCATTGGAATCCTGGATGGCATTCTTCTCCTCTTCCTCTGGTTGTTCTGGTTGTCCTTGACTAGAAACAGAACTTTCTTAAGAACATTACTAAACTCCTCAGAGCCACCCTCTTTCTTGGCAGCTAATCTCACATAGCTCTTCTCATCACCATGTTGTGATCTAAGTAAACTGATTAAATCTCTAAGACTATATCTCTCCTCTTCTTCTTCCTCTTGTGTACCGGAGGTCCCCTCCCCCAGATTCTCTCTTGAATCACCTTTTTTGAAATGTTTCATCTTTGCCTTGGCTTTTGCAGAAACCAAAAAGGCAGTTGTGATGGTTCGAACCAGTTGGAGGATTGTAATTAGAAATTAGACTACAGGCTGAGAAAGGAAAAAAATGATGATGTTTCACTCATAGGTTTACTGAAAAAGAAAAAAATAGATAAGACAAAGCTGCTTGAGCTACTCTGGCTGCCGCGTCTCCCTACTTTCTTAGCTGGATCTGAATAACTTCTAACTACTTTCCTGCTGCTAATCCCCCTGGCTGATCTACTCTTGCTTTCCTATCATGTAAGACAGATAGCGGGATAAGATTGGGAAGTGGGGGTGTGAAGGTTTAAGCCCCCTGGGACCCCCTGTCTTTTCCCAAGGAATGGTTTCACCCTTTTCCCAGGTTGCATGGTTAGACACTCCCACTTCCTGCTAGGATTTTGGGACTATAAGAGGGGGAACCCAGTCCCCCCCTCTTCTCTTCTTCTCCCTTCTCCTCTTCCCCTCGTGCCGGCTGGTTGAGCACCTGCTTGCGCTCTGTGCTGCTAGAGCACGTGTCTCCCTGCCGCCCTGTGTTCCAGCATCGTTATTGTCTGCTGAGACTGGGACTGAGACTTTTCGCAATAGGATTCCTGCATCCTGCTTTCCAAAGCCAATCGAACTTCAGCTGCCTGCAGCGGTTGTATTTTTTTTTTTCTTTTTTTCCCCTTCTCCCTGGTCTCTGTACCCTTNCCTTTGGGCTCAGAGTGGGGGCAGCTAGCCTCAACCCAATACAGGGGGGAAAGGTGGTAGGGTGGTTGGAAACCCCCTTCTTGGAGACTGATCTCTGGGAGGAGAGTGGTGTTTCTGTATTACCTTTTCACTGTATATATCTGTAAATATTTGGTTTATATTGTAAACATTTGCTTGTATATTGTGCAAAGCTGTAAATATAAAGCTTCATTCCTTAATTTCCAGCCAGCTGAGTCAGCCTGGGTTATTTTAAAATGTAGGGGGGTGGGTTACTGCCGAACCACCACAGTGGTAGATGTTCCTTCTAGCAGGTCTGAATCTCTGGGGGTCTGAACTGCTGCCCATGAACTTAAATTTAATGTAGGATCAGAAACTGCTGTCTGTGGATTTAAACCAGGTGAGGAAACAGCAGAGATTTGAACAGCTGGACCTGTTTTTTGTCTTCCTGCCATGATATTGTCAACAACTGAGACTTTGGTAGTTGTTCCAGAACCTGCTGGAGAAGGTGTAACAGTGAACATGTTGGTCCCCCTATTCTTTCTCTCCAAACAGGTTTTGTTTTAGGAAAGTTGTCCAGGCTTATCTCTGTTTGTATGGCCCTGCAGCTTTTCTTGACAAATTATGCAGAGATTAGGAATAAACCCAAAATTATTAAGGCCATGATCAGACATGATAAATCTACCACTTTATTACGTATGTCGAATGTGTGACAGGGGTCTGGGACTTCACTTTTGGGCAAAATGTGGAATAAGTTAAAGCAGTTGTACTATTTCCTGACTTATTAAAAGCAGAGTTGGTAATTGTTTCAGTAATATTAAAGTCAACCCAGCCGAGAAGATAATCTCCAAATTCCAAGAACATTCCTTTAAACTTTCTCCATGCCAGATCAAACAGAAGGGAATCAAGCTTCACTGTCAACAAGGGTTAAAGTAAATTAAAAAAAATGTCCAGGAAACAGTTTCATCTTAACTTCCAGACATAATTAGTAATCAATCAAGTTGAATTGGCCCCACATTGGGTGCCAAATTAAGACAGAGTGACACACACTGCCTTGCTTTTCTACATCTCAGTAAACCTATGAGCAAAGTAGACATCACCATTGTTTTCTTTTCACAGCCTATAATCTATTTTTTCTCATTAAAATATTCCAATTAGCCTCAAACCAGCACATTGCCTTTCTTGGCAACCAAATTAGTCACCATTTCATCTCATTTTTGCCATCTAAAAGTTAGATTGTACTATTACCTGAGGTTATACTTTCAATGGAGGCAGATGACCTTGAAAAGGCTAACTATTTTCCAGGATTACATACACTTCAGTACTAGATGAATTTGATTACTTAGCATTAGCTGTGATTGTGGCTTTTCGCAGTTAAAAATTATTTTAATCTCTAAAGTACACATCTTTTTTTTCCCCCCTCCTATACAGGACCTCAAGTTGCCTCTGTTTCTTGCTCTAACGGTGGCATCTGGAGACATCGTGCAGTCTCATAGCAAGAGATGATGCTGATAGAGTTTGCCTTTCAAACAGGCTACACAAAGGGAAAATGCAGAAACAGATATAGTATCTTCTGTTAACCAGCTGAATGTGGCAGGTCAAATTTCAGAGAAGGGCCACATGAAAGGTCAAAAGGGATGGAATGGATTCTATACAGAGCATGATAAAATACTAAAGAACATTTTGATCTGGAAAAGATTTGTGTGAGAGCAGCTACGTCGGTTCTGAGTGGCAAGGATAGGTGAACAGGCCATGGTTGCTTTCAAAAAGAAACAGAATCATTTCATGGAAGAAAAAACACTGAAGTGATAGTAAATGTGAAGACAACAAACAAGCTTAGAGAATCCCAGAAACTTTGCAAATTGTTTAGTTTGGGAGAGCAGTTTTAGGAAGCACACTTAGTTCTTGAACTGCTAGTTCTCTAGCAGTCTCAGAAAAGTCATGCTAATTCACAGATTCTTCTGGTCAAACATGCTATGAGCATTTTTGTATGTTCTTTCCCATTAACCTGTGTGCCTACTGCAGCCCAGATAGCTTCTCTCTCTAGCAAAGGAAGGCAATGACATGAACAAAGAGATCCACCAATTCCACTCAACCTCAAATTAAAAAGTTAATATCAACTATACACTATGATTAAGTGGTTTCCCATCTGAGCATCAAATGCAAACCATGTGTTATTGTGATCCAAACATGAAAGAGAAGCCAGCCTGGAAGAAACAAATGTACTCTCTCTGTTTGACCCAACACAGCCAAACATTTGAGAGTGAGATGTTAGCTTGCACTTTTCTTCTCTGTGAAGAGAGTAATTTGCCACCTAGAGATGGTGACTCTTTCAGGACACTATCCCACCAGGTGTACTTGGAGAAGGAAATTGTATGCGCATGAGTAATTATTGGGTAATTCCTATTCCTGGAGCTCTAAATGGATGTTTACCAGGAATCAGCATCCCTCATCTTAGCTCATATTTTGATAGCAAGCCCAAACAGCAAGGAACTTCTGTCATGTGTGCCTCATGTCAAGAGTGTTTTGTGCAGAGAAAGCAAAATCTGTCACAATCCATGCTTTAACTGTTTGTAGAGTACAGACTTGAGAGAATATTATCTTTACTTCTGGTACATGTTTCCTGGCTCAGAGACCTATTGGCGTCATTCCAGAATGCAGCCTAAGAGCAAATTAGTGTGCATGCACTGAGAGGAACTGGTAGCAAGGTAGCAAACTAAGCTTCTTTATCCTTTGAGGTGTTGCTATTATTAATTGCATAATTATTATTTTTTAATAGAGTACAATAGAACAAATATTTTACAATTCTTTATAGCAAAATGTCTTTCAAATAATGCATATAAATATAAAAATGGATTAAAAACCAAATTTAATATTAGTCTAGTGCAATAATATTAAGAAATGCAATGTTATTATGCACACATGACTTACAGCAGTTAAAGGATAATACATAATATAAGTATAGTTTTGAATAATGTCAGGATAAAGTATGCCAATCTGGCTAAAACAGAAGTGAATAAAGCAACTGGGCAACCACAAAAAAACCACAAAGGGCTGCAAAAGGCAATGACATATATTCACAGTAACCATTTTTAATGATACACTACTTCCTCTAAATCAGTCTTTACAGCAGGCAGTGATCATGAAATTAACACTGCACACTCCTTACCAACATGTGTATTTAATATAAATTAAAGCAAAACCAATCAGTATACACTGTCTTTCAGATATACTAGATCAGGCATAGCTTCATAGTTTTATCAGCAGGTCTATTTGACACTGGTAAGACCATACCTTAGATCTGTGTTCAGTTTTGCTCCCTCACTGCAAAAGGATATTGAGATGCTGGAGCATGTGTAAAGAAGAAAACTAAGATGGTGAAAGGCCTTGAGCACAAGTTTTAAGAGGAGCAGCTGAGTGAACTGCAGTTGTTTGAGGCTTCAGAAGAGTAGGCTCCATCATCACCCTCTAAAACTACCTCAAATGAGCTTGGAGAGAGGTGAGAGTTAGTCTGTTCTCATATGCATAAAGTGACAAGACAAGAAGAAATGGCCTGAAGTTCTACCAAGGGATATTCAGGTTGGATGGTAAGAAAAATTTTCTCTTAGAGAGGGTTATCAGGCATTGGAATGGGCTGCCCAAGAAGATGGTGGAATTACCATCCATGGAATTATTTAAAAGACACATGGATGTGGTGCTTAGGCACATGGTTTAGTGATAGTGGCTTAATAATAGTGTTGAGATTGTGAGCTCTAGGCAAGCAGTTGGACTTGATCTCAAAGGTCTCTTCCAGCCTCAATAGTTCCATGATTCTATTGTACCAAAACATACAAGAAGCATATGTTGCATACATAAAAGTATTTTTCTTGACTTTGTGGAAAGTAATGAAGAGATGGTGTCTTTTGTGTTGTTTAGTGATACCTTTGATTTGCACTCTGAAAATAGTTTGGTTTTTTTTTTCTCTAGGTTGTTTGGTTGGTTTGTGCTTGCTTGCTTTCTTTTCTTTCTTTCTTTCTTTCTTTCTTTCTTTCTTTCTTTCTTTCTTTCT
>VWZI01019168.1:13697-56294 GCA_013396835.1 Psilopogon haemacephalus
CCAGCTGTTATGGGGATTTTGGAGAGGAGGATGTTACTTTACAATATACATTGGGTTAATGAACCAACAGAGCCACAAAGCAGCTGGCGACCACTTTTTGTTTCTTCTTTCATTTTTTTTGTTCCATTTTCCATTTTCTTAAAGATTGAGAGAAGTTACAGACCAATATCTTATGACAGTCAGCTAATGATTGGAAACTTCACTGAGATAGAAGGTACACACAATGGAAATGTACAAAAAATCAAAATGACAGGATTGTTAAAGTGACTCTACCTTGGTTGTGTGTTTCAGAAGCTTATCATGCTGTAATGAACTTAATAGACATACCTAGGAAAAAAACCCCCAAACATTCATTAACAGCAAATGCACAGATTTGCTGTTGCTGTATTGTAATGGAAATTAAGCAAGTGATGAACAATGCCCAACTGCCCCATATGACTAGCCTATGCCAATACAGAACATTAAAAAGTAATTCTAAGAAGTTGCCTTTTCACATTAACTTTGTTAAACCAGCTGAGTTCATGATTTTTTAAATGAGAATTCAAATGAAAATGTTCTATCTATTGAGAGCATGGGAAGACTATTAACAGAGCTCTGCAATTACTGCTATGATGTGCTTTCAGTGTGCTTTTTTGCGTACTTAAATGTATAGGTTCATGATCATGCATACTCACAAACCTCAGACAATAAGGAAACTGGATAAAAAAGAGCAATTATTCATTCTATCTTACCTTGGTTTCTTGAAAAACCATTATCTTTGTGATTCACCAGTAGTCATGTATGCTTCTCTTCTTACTGAAGTCATGATATTTTTTGAATAGCACTATGCATTAAGACAATGTTCACTCTAGGTTGTACTATGCTCCTAGCCCTTCTCTAATTTTCTTGTTTTCCCTTTCTAATTTTCTACATTGTCTATCCCTAAAATTTCATAAAAAGAAGACATCGTAGGAAGGTCACCCAAAAAATGCTTTCCAGGTTTCAGTGTTCAACTGATGGTAGTTAATGAGAAGGCTGAAGTGAAGACACTGACAATCTCACAACATACAATGAAGGCACAGATGAGAAACTGCAGAAAATGAGGTATGCTGACCTCAGTGTGTTAGTTAAATGACTAAAACAAATCAAAGAAGAATATTGCAGGAACACGTTAAGTTTCAACCTAGAAGCAAATTTTTAAAATTCTACTGGTGTCAGGTATCCCCTGAGGATGATGGAAGTGAGAACACCAGTTGCAACAGTGGAAAAAGGAAAGGGCTAATGCTCTCCTGAATTTGGCATCTGATCTGGCAGCTATTCCAGTGTATAATACTTTAGAAGTGTGACCGGTTTTCCCGTATAGATTTCAGATGGCAATACACTTTGGAGTTGGGCCAAAGCCGTTACTTATGTACCAGTAGAATGAATCTTTAATTTTTGGTAGCACGTTAGGCTGTCAGCTGGTAACGTAATGGTAGACAGTGCTGATCATCTTGATTATCTTTGCAGTGAAAGAATCTATTACATGTAGCAAGCAACTCCAAAATTCACAAGCAAATACTGAGATAATTAAACATATTACATTTTGTCATCACACTACTGTAAGATTCTGACATCATCCACTGTCAATTAAGAAGCTCCATATTTATTTGTTCAGTCTACTTAGGTGCAAAATAAAACTAACCTTTTTGAATACAGAAGTACAATATAGTTCCTGTCACTATCTCTCTGACGTCTCAGGAAAGAAGTGAAGTTTGTCGGGGGGTGGGGGTAGTATGTGGTGGATTTTTGGTTTGATTTTAGTTTTGGTTTTGTTGGTTTTTCAAATTATATACTTTTAGTAAGCATTGAGTGCTAATATTTAGTTACCCTCTTTATTCAGTTATTCAACACAATCATAAAGCAAGCCAAAATAGCCAGACTTTTGAAATGTTTGACAAATACATATCTGTGATTCACTTATTTTATGCTGTTGGTCAAACAAATCATGTGTGTGTTTGCTCATAATTTGTTCAAATAATTGTAAAAAATATTTCAAATAATAATTTCTATGAATAATATTAGCTGAAAATGTATAAGACAAATACAATAGTTTATCAAAATGCAGGCCAATAATTTGTGAATATATTTAGTGCACATCTACGAAAATATTTTCCAAAGTTCTTATTCGAATTTCTATAGAAAAAGTACTATTGTTGATTTAGACTCTGTAGTGACTGATCCAGAGATCAAAGATATCTTAAACTGCTTTTCCATTATTTCACCAGTCTTTGGCTCAATTGTCAACTCCAAGCATAAGAAGGGCTTTTGATAGAGGCTGCTTTGAATCTCACCAGTGAATATCTTATTCCATTATTCATTGCTAATTTACATGCATAGTTGAAACCAAAGTGGAGTGTGTCACTTGAACAGCAGTGTGCAGTTGGATTAATTTATCTTTCAAATACATTTATAAAAAGAATGAGTGAAGTAACAATTACATAATTTCTTTTCAAAACACTAGCACCCCAAGTGACCTGGGTATTGTTTCATGTCTTCAATTGCATGTAGCAAGATAGGTAAATTTGTTCAAAGTCTTTTGATATATTCTAAAAATTAGGTTGAGAACTTTCATGGCTATTTGCATTTTATGTTGGTTTCTGCAGAATACTGGGGTAGGGGCAAGCTGAGTCAGACTGTGACAAGTATTTGTGCAAGAACTTGCATAATGCTAACAACATCATATTTACTATTTCACAACCAATATGCATTTGCTTTACTATTTTCTGACTAAGGTTTTGACAGGTTTCACTTGTCAAGGTTATATATTTTTGTTATATTAATGAATGGAGAAAGCTCATACAATTTTAAAACAACTTATTGAAAAACTCAAAAGGCAAAACAAACTAGAAATAGTTGTGCATGGGAAATGCAGGTTTAGAAAGGTTTGTTGTGATGAAACAATATTCAATTTAACCATGACAAGCTTATTTCACAACTTCAGTTGGTGCTCAAAGATAATTAAAAAAAAAACAGTTTTCCTCAGTACACCACAAAAATTCTTGATGTTCACTGCAGTATCATTTTCACATTGACAGTAAATATTTGTTTCAAGAACTGCTGCCATTGAAAAATTCCTCAGGCATTGCACTTATCAAACCATATAGCATTCTACACATGTAAAGATTTTACAATAAAATCAAGTGAAGAAAAATGTTTCTTTGTAGAATATTTCCTTTACAAGTAAGGAGAGAAGAATTAGAAACATTTAAGAGGAAAAAATAGGGAAAACTGGAAATGTGAAAAATGCTACAACAAAAATATAATAAAGATATAATAATGCACTATAAACCATACAATATTATTCATGAAGAACAAAAATTCTACTGCTACTCTGTGTTTATTACACTGCAAAGACTGAGTAATAACATATATCTGAATACTGGATCAAAATTGTTATATTTAATGGTTAAAACTATTTTCCTATAAGCAGTTATCACAATGCTAACATACAAATGCTATAAAATTGAAAACTATCTTACTGGTTTATTTCCTTCAATGGTCACATATTAGATATAGTTTAATTTTGCTTTTATTTATGGCTAAATAAAATTAAATGACCAACTTTTAAAAGGTTTATTCTGAGTATTGCAATTGTGGAAGACTAGATTCTATAATATCGAAATTATCAGGCATCAACAACATGATGCTTAATTATTCCACAAAATCAAAAGGAAATTGTACAAACTTACCAGATGCAAATGTAAGTGGTAAAGAGGGAAATTAAAACAGATACAAAGTTCAACCAGCTCACAAAGGGTATGTGACAAACAATGGAAGGCAAGGAAACAAAAAATGACTGTGTAAAGAGGCTTCTTCTAAGTATCTGGTAGAGACAGTGGTTCTGAAGCACTTTGTTTAGAGTATGCAAGTTCAAACTACACAGACATCCCACAGTACAAGAACTCAACAAACAATCAAGCATCGGCAGCTATGTAAGCCTTAGAAATACTTTGTTCTCTCTGAATAGCAGCTGCAGAGACATGATTCAGCAGAGGAAAACAAAAACGGAAAATTACATGAAGATTTAGACTTAAATAAGTTAAAAAACCAAAACTCACAACATGAACTCAGACAACAGTCCCAAAGTCACAGTTCATTAGATCTTAAAGAAAGAACACAGCCTCTCAAATTCATGCACTAAAACAAGCTAGTGCTTCATTTTCCACCTACAATATCCAATGTTCTTCAGTTCATCTGCCTCTTATTATATTAATAATATTACTATTATTTTTTTTATACTTGCTGTATTTTAGTAATATAATTCATCAAGTTCAGAGCATGTTTTGTCTGCTACTCAGTGTACACTTATCCATTATTTCCCTGTTAAAACTGCAAATATTATTGCTTGGAATGATTTTCTTCTTGCCTATTTTTACTGTTTACCTCCTGGATTCACATCATGAAGTATTACAATGCACTACCTAATACTGCTCAAACTCATAGTATGGTGACTAACCACTCTAATAATGTGATCGCTGTTATAACTCAACCATAAACTCAAGCACTTTACCACAGCAAAAGCATGCCTCATTGCTGTAGATATTTTTTTCTTGCTGTTACTGGTTTATTAGGTCTCTGTTACATTGGAAAAACTGACAACTTGTTATATTTTTAAAAGAATTTCATTAAAAATTACTATAAGGATTGAGTTTAATGTTCAGCTTCATGAAGTTCAGACAGGCAGTGACCAGTTACATTCAAAAGGGACTTGGTGCTTGACAAGATTCTATATCTCTAATAATATTTACAGAATGATATATCTGTGTAATTTCAGAGAACAGGTGTTTAAGGTTTTTTTTTTTTTTAATCTAAGCAGTTCTTTGGCTTCCAACAAGGTTTATAACACCTCAGGGATACAAAGTATTCTCTTCCTATCTAAACTTAAAGATTCTCTACTGTTTAGAGACCTAAAAACCTTAGGGTTGAAACATTATGGATAAATATTTTGCTGAAAACCCCATCTCTTGAGTGACTTCCTGGACATGATTTTATTTTTCTCTTTGACTTCTATTCTGGCTGTGGGAAAATTATACAGTACAAGTAATTCAATTCACTCCAACAGAGACTTCCCTTTTGACATGGATTTTCTGAAATACCAGGAGAAAGAAACTAATAAATGAAGCGTGCTGTGATGGGCTTAAATAGGCCAAAATAGGCTTGAATATGTCCTGGCCTGCATAGACATACTTTATGCTTTTCCTCCTGTTGTGGGGACAAGTAACTGCAGGGAAAAGGACAAGGACCTGGAGCCACTGAGTCTAAGGACCCTGGCTTGCCCAGACTTGTTTTGCTCCTGTTTACGTCCTGTGGTAAACAAGGTTCACACACTTGGCTTGTGCCTGCCTCATGCAAGGCCTATGTTTTTCCAAATTTGGGTGGAGCAAGCCTATGGCTTCAGCTAGTATGGCCAAACTTGGCTAACAGCCATTGATTGGCTATTCTTGGTTCAAAGGCCTATTAGTTTGGGGTTGTATTTATAAAAGAGATGAGCAGCTAAAAAAAAGTGCTCTGCTGAATGAGTGACCAGGAGAAAAGGAAGATGAGAGGAGACCTCATTGCTCTCTGTAACTACCCAAAGGGAGATTGTAGTGAGGTGAGGGTCAGAATTTTCTCCCTATTATCAAGTGACAAAATGAGAGCAAATGATATCAAGTTGCACCAGGGGAAATGCAGATACAGTATTATGAAAATATTCTTTACTGAAACAATGATCAGACATTGGATTAGGCTGCCCAGGGAGGTGGTGGAGTCACCATATGTGCTGGTTTGAATTAACTGGAGAATTTGAGTGAGAAATTAGACTATTGGCTGATAAATGAAAATACATTATGTCACTTCACTCATAGCTTTACTGAGAAAGAAAAAAAAATGTTTTAATAGTTGTAACCCAAATATAGATAAGTCAGATGGTTTCAGGCCTCACTGGGCTGCGGCTGATTCTCTTGCATGGTTCCTTTGTCTCTGCCTTTGTAGATAATTCTTAATAACTCTACTAACGTCTTTTCTACTGCTAATCCCCCTGCCAATCTCCCTCTGCCTATCTGTTGCATCAACAGATGGTGAGATAAGATTGGGGAAGGGGGGAAAGGTGGTAGGGGCTGGTTTAAAAAAACCCCTTGGGGATTTTGATCTCTGGAAGGGGTGTGGTGTTTCTTTATTACCTTTTCACTGCATATATCTGTAAATATCTGTTATACATTGTAAATATCTGCTTGTATATTGTGCATTGCTGTAAATATAAAGGTTCATTTACCAACTTCCAGCAGTCTGAGTTCTAGCTGGGGTTATATCTAAGGGCGGGGTGGGGGGGCAGGTAACTGCCAAACCACCACACCACACATGAAGGTGTTCAACAAATGTGTAGCGATGGCATTTTTATGCATAGTTTAATGCCATAATGGTGTTAGGTTGACAGCTGAACTCAATCTTAGGAGTCAGCTCACACCTTGTTAATTTTTATTTTCATTTCAACGAGACAGAGTTATATGAAACTTTGGAGGGACTAAAGCTTCAATGGATCAATTCGGATTCTACAATACAAAATAAAAGTAGGTACAGTGTCACATACACATAATAAGTAATTTGCTTGATTAGCAGTCACTACTGGCTCCATGAAGGTTTAGAATAACTGTGAATGCCAACACATTTTTTTTAAGCTGCTACTTTCTGCTGTAAATTGTCATTATATTTCACATTATAATTTTAAAAAATACAGTCAGTTGTCTTCATGAAAACTTCATGTAATCTTGTAGACACTTTTAAAAAAATTTTATCAGCTTTTAAAAATGTAAAAATAAAATAGACTTCAGGAAATATTCACAAGCATGTATAGTAGAGAATAAATGAAAAATAACTTCAAGAATTCTTTTTATAATAATGCTTGGGTTAATGTATATAAGTAGGAATGGAAATTCCAACTTAGAAAATTAAATACAGATTAAAATTAAAGGCAAATTAGGAAGAAATAAATATGAAAAATTGGAGAGATATGGGGATAGAAAGAGTGAATCACCGCTCTTCTCTGTCTTGTGCCTGATGCCTTGGGGCTTGATCAACCCAGTCTGTCCAGTCTTCTGTTTAAACCCGATTTGTAACCCATTTCTCGGGTGAGAGGCTTTATGTGTGTGTATCTGAGTGTGAACACTGAGAAAGGACCAGTCAGAGCCCATGCATGAGCCAACTGGAATGAGAGCCAGTGTGCACATGAGTATGAGTGCTTGTGAACATCTAGCTGCATGGCCTGATGAGCTGCTAACATGATCTGGGAGCCAGGCATGTGTATATGACTCTTAGAGGAAGCCCACAGAAAGAGCTGATTTATGGGGAGTCCCTTGTATCTACTGGAAAGACAATAGGGTATGAGAAACAACAGTCAGCCTGTATATCTGTGTAGGTTTCTCTGTGTGTAGGTGCTTTATGCCACAAAAGGGTGAGACACCTTGAGAAAGGAGAAACCAGGAACAATTCATGGGTGGATTGTGTCTAAGGTCGGGTACTAAGTGATCAGTTGGTGGATCAGGGAGTGACAGGGATGAAGCAGAATGAAGAAAGATGGGAAAGAGATTAAGGGGGAATCTCCAAGAGAACTGATGTGAAGCTGCAGCTGTTGAGGTTTGAATGACCAGATGACAGCAACTGGACAGACTAGGATCAAGGTTTGAGTGTCTGAGCTAAGCTTTTGATTAGTTCCATGCTGTACACAAGATGAGGCTATTGGAAGTGTTCGTGTTGATGTGATTGTTGACCATGACTGTCTTTGTTGATCAGTGTGGCCAGCTCTGTCCACATGCACATACGTTGCCTATGTCTGTTTCTGTTTGGATCTCTTGATAATACATGCTCAGCTTCACTGATGGTTGGACCCAGGGTACAGAAGTTCAACAACCTTCACTCTGTTGAGCTACAGATTCAGTCTTCCTTTAACTAATTATACTGAATGAAGAATCAAATTGTAGCTGGTTGGCACTTAAACCATATCTGGATATGTTCTAAAATTTGTGGTAAATCTATGAAATAAAAATAAAAATAAAGGTATGAATTGAATATAAACCCACATATTGAATTAGAAATTAGTCCTTAGAGAACAGAGTATGCTGTTGCTCGATGAATTACCCCCTCAAACATTTATATCCTTAATTTAAGCACTGGTATCCTTAAATTCAAAAAGCTATTTCAGGGAGTGTGCTGATTTGAGGCTGATTGGAATATTTTAATGTGAAAAGTTAGATTATAGGCTGTGAAAAGAAAACAATGGTGATGTCTATTTCGCTCATAGGTTTACTGAGATGTTGAAAAGCAAGGCCTTCCAGTATCTGAAGGGGGCCTACAGGAAGGCTGGGGAGGGACTATTCACAAGGTCTTGTAATGACAGGACAAAAGGGAATGGGTTCAATTTGGCAGAGGGGAGATTTAAACGGGATGTTAGGAGGAAATTCTTCACAGTGAGGGTGGCGAGACACTGGCACAGGTTGCCCAGGGACATTGTGGCTGCTCCCTCCCTGGATGTGTTCAAGGCCAGGTTGGATGAGGTCTTGAGCGACCTGATCTAGTGGGAGGTGTCCCTGCCTATGGTGGGGGGTTGGAACTGGATGATCTTTGAGGTCTGTTCCAACCTAAACCATTCTATGATTCTATGACATAAATATCACGAAGGAGCATGGAATTAATACTGCTGAATCAATGTGATTGAAGTATTGTTCACTTTATTAGGGACAAGGTGATGCTTTTATAATGTTTAGCTTGTCAGCTAAGACAATGTGCCTAAATCTGATTGGTAACATGAGTTCTGCAGGATGCTGTCCATCCTAACCCAAAGCATACTAATTGATTGGTATAATTAAGCACAATCCCATTCATATAATATTCATGACAACTTGTTATTTGTAACCCAGATGTTTCTCTATCTCTTACTCCTGTGGGAGGCAGCTGCTATGTTATGGGAAACCAGAGGCCTGTGCCAGGCCGCCTTCCTCAGCCTGTGAAAGCCAAGGTCAGATTGCCTTCTATCTCACACTCACACATAGATAAGGCAGTGTGTGTGCCTGAGCTTCTAGCTGGATCTGTGTAACCCAACTAATCAGTTCTGCTTCTAATCCCCCTCAACAATCTTTCTGATTCACCTTGCACATAAGGCAGATTCTGGTATAAGATTGGGAGGTGGAGAGAACGTGCAAGGTTGGCTGGGAACCCCTCTTGGGGACTCCGATTTCTGGGAGGAGTATTGTGTTTCTGTATTATCTTTAACTTGTATATTTCTGTATATAGTTGTTTATAATTTTAATATTTTGTAAATACCTGCTTGTATATTGTGCTAAGTTGTGAATATAAAGCTTCATTTCTTAACTTCCAGCCAGCTGAGTCTAGTCTGAGTAAAGTCAAATATGTGGGGAGCAGGGGGAGTCAAGCCATTACTAAACAGTTTGGTGTCTAAAGAACTTTGCTTTCTGCTGGTTTATCTTTACCATTATATACCAGCATGCTGAGGTAAGATGAGCATGAGGACTTTCAAAAGATAAAACCAGAGAGCTTGCAGTAGCAAATAGGTAATGCTTCAGCTTTGCGACAATGCAAAATGTAGGCAGATTTTTTTTTTTATATTTTGATTTGTGAACATAATTTTATATTTTAAACTTTTATCTTTGCACAGAAATTTTCTTGTATTTCAGTTTAGTTCTTGCTATCTTCTGCAACTACAGAAATTTTCTTCCAAGAGCACATAGGTCAAAATCATTGGTTATACCCTTTCACCGACAGCATGAACTGAGAATATTTTTGTGACTCTGGAGGGCAAAGGCAAGAACTGTAGAAATCTTTCCTAAGAATTTGTATTGTACACAATTATGGTTTGACATAATAGTCTTGCCACCAATTTAAGCTGTGGAGAATACTCTGTATACATGTCACATCTGGACTCCTTTTCTGCAGTATCTTCAATTACTAATCTCTTCTACCAAGTAGTAAGAGAAAAAAAAAAAAGATGCAAAGTTTTCAGAAATAATTTCTGCTATTTATTTAGAACTTCTCAATTATTTTATCTACCTTGTAATTAACTAATAAAATTAAATAAAACCTAACTAATAACTAATAAAAAGTAAATATTTTTCATAGAAGTAGATGAAGTAGGGAAAAGGATAGCAATATTAAATTGGGAAAACTNGTATGTAATTATTTTTTTAAATTGTCTTCCTTCTGTATATTTTTCAGTTGTAGTTTATTTGGTCTGGAAATTGTTGTCTTAATAAATCATGGAATCATAGAATGGTTTAGAATGGAAGGGACCTCAAAGATCATCCAGTTCCAACTGCCTGCCATAGGCAGAGAAACCTCCCACTAGAACAGGTCACTCAAGGCCTCAAGCAAAAGTCATTTGACTAAGATCTGGAGATTATTCTGTCCTTCAGTGTTCCTGATAGTCATTTTTCTTTAACCTTTTTCTCAAAGATTTCAGTGATAGACCTCCAGAGGCAACCTGTTTCCCACAGAACGCTGAATGAGCTGCTGAAAGGAAGCAGGAATTGGCTGGCCTGATCAATCCCTCCAGTTGAGAGAGGTGCACTGTGCTTAAAACATGAGTAATCAATATTTTTCCTCAGGGAGAGATTTTATGAACTTATGAAAGAATTGCTTAAAGAATATGGCAAAGTAATTTTGGGCCATGACCTTGAAACAATTTTAAAGTGGGTACAGGTGAAGATCCTTGATGTTACTGCCTCTAGTATATTTAAAATGGAACTTTGAGACCACATGGGGGTATGGCTCTGGGATGCAGCCACAATGGGGAATGTGGAGGCTCAGCACTTGCTCCCTTTCTAGTGAACTGTATTTGAAACACTTGAAATACAGAAGGGGACATCAGGATTCATTCCTAAAGAGGGCCAGGGCCAGAGCCCCACTTCTGGGGAGGGTCAGGTCTTCCTGCCCTCTGTGCCACCTCTGGCATCAACATGGCTGAAAACACATGTAAAGACTCTGGGTGCATACGCAGCTGAATGCCCTCAGAAGGTGATCCTTTGGATCCAGGTCCTATTGATCCAGGGCAGGAGCTGGACCTGTGCCCCCCAGACCCTCATGACGTATGGGCTTCCATTAAATGACAGGCTTTGAAAGACAGAGATATGGAGGTCACTGCAAAGAGTGTGGCCCCTGTGTTATACCAGAGGAGGAAACCCGTGATGGGAAGTGTTGTCTTTCCCGGTAATTAAAGAACTTTGCTGTACTGCTTATGAGCACTGGCTTCCCTATTTTGCTAGCTTTCAGATTGTAAAAAAAAGTTAAAATGTCTGCCTAATAAAAATCCTACCTTACTAGAAATGACTGAAGCATGTAACAGGATAGGTACGATGGAACATAAGTATGAAGCCATGGCTGCAGCTTTTGCGGCTGTGAGAAGCCCAACAAACACAGGAGTTTGCTTTGGTTGTGGTAAGCCAGGCTACCTTAAAAAGAATTGTCTGATAGCTAACAGCAGAGCCAAGCCCAAGCTGCCCAGGGTTTGCCCGAAATGTCAAGAGAGGGGACCACTGTAGTACGCAACACCCTTCCTTTAACATGGAAAACAGCTCATGTTTGGATGGATCTTTAGAACAACTCTGCACACTTAAGGAGTTGGTTATGGAACAGCTCAAAAAGGGGCACATTGTGCCTTCGACAAGTCCCTGGAATTCACTTAATTTTGTCATTAGAAAACAGGTGTATAAGTGGCACTTACTTCATGATCTCAGAAAAATAATGACGTTATGGAAGATATGTGAAGCTTCCAACCAGGACTACCCTCACCTACCATGGTACCACGAAATTGGCATTTAATTGTTATTGATTTGAAAGACTGCTTTTTTTATCATCCCTTTGCATCCAAAGGATGCTCCTAAATTTGCTTTTTCAGTTCCAAATGTCAATATGCAACAACCATTACAGAGATATCATTGGGTTGTGCTTCCACAAGGAATGAAAAACCACCCTACAATCTGGCAGTGGTATGTAGCAAAAATTCTTACTCCTGTTAGAAATGCATTTCCTAGTGTTTTAGTGTACGATTACATGGATGATATCTTACTGGCAGCACAAAGCCCAGAGCTCATGAAGGAAGCCATAGCCCTTGTCATATCCACTGTAACTCAAGCTGGATTTTGTGTAGCTCCTGAAAAGATCCAAAATATGCCACTTTGGAAATATCTTGGGTGCAGTATATGGAATCAGACTATAGTTCCTCAGTCCCTAAAAATTATTACATGTGTTGAAACACTTCATGATGCTCAGAAATTGCTGGGAATTATAAACTGGATTCGCCCTCTCCTAGGAAATTCTAATGCAGATTTGAGTCCTTTGTTCGAGCTATTAAAAGGCAACACTAATCTGTGTTCTCCTCGTGGTTTGAACACTGCAGCATTCCAACCATTACAAAATGTGATATTGGCCATTGCCTCTCAGCAGGCTCACCAATGGGCACCTGAACTGTCATTTTCTTTAATCTTGTTGAACCCTGTTCAACAACTGTATACCCTGATTTTTCAATGGGACAAAAATAAGACTGACCTGTTGCTCTTAATCGAGTGGATTTTCTTGCCCAACCAGAAAGCCAAGATGATTTCTACACAACTTGAAATGTTTGCATTGTTGATCATTAAGGCTAGACAAGGGCTTTTGACTTTAGTAGGAAAGGACTTTGAATGTATCGATATTCCTGTTAAAGATATTTATCTGCAATGGTTTTATGAACAATCAGATGTTTTTGTTATGTCATTAATGGCTTATGTGGGTCGACTTTCCAAGTACCAGCCTTCACATAAGTTGTTTCACCTTGACTTTTCTTTGTCTTCTTTGCCTCCACAGAGTGATCAGCCATTAAGTGCTCCAACTGTCTTCACAGATATGTCAGGGAAGACTCATAAGTCTGTCCTTGTATGGTGGGACAACTATACAAGCATAGAAATTGGACTTCGACATAGTTCCTGGTTCAGCCCAGATGGCTGAATTGGCTGCTGTCATGCGAGTATTTAAAAAATGGATGCAACCATTTAATTTGGTAACAGACTCAGCTTATGTAGCAAGCATTGTTCAGCGCACAGAGGCTGTGGTAATGAAAGAAGTGAATAATTCACAATTATTTGACCTACTGTAAAGATTTTTTGTTTTCTTAGATTCTAGGAAGCATCCTTATTTTGTAATCCATGTCAGGTCTCATACAACCTTACCAGGGTTCATTGCAGAAGGAAATTGAAGGGCTGATTTTTTTACATTGTCAGTACAAGTTTTGGCAGACCTCCTTGCTCAAGCTAAACTAAGTCATTCCTTTTTCCAGCAAAACGCAGGGGAACTTAAACAACAGTTTGAGCTTTCTTCCCAACAAGCAGCTAATATTATTGCTGCTTGCCCAAACTGTCAAAAACACTCTCTCTCTTCTGTTGCAAGTGGCATTAATCCTAGGGGATTGTATAGCTTGCAATTACAGCATATGGATGTCACTCATTTTGCTGAATTTGGTAATCTCAGATATACCCATTCCTCTATTGATACCTTTTGTGGCACTTTATATGCCTCTTGCCACACTGGTGTGAAATCTTGAGATGTCTGTAAACATTTTATGCAGGCCTTTGCTCTCTTGAGCATTCACTCTCAGATTAAGACAGAAAATGGGCTGGCATATATCTCTGCCACGCTTACATTGTTTTTTGACTCCTGAGGCGTTACCCATATCACAGGTATTCCTCACTTCGCCACTGGTCAATTCTTGATAGTGTGTTCCCACCAGAGGATGAAACGCCTTTCATCGTGTGGGAAACACAACACAAAAAGAAAGATTATCAAATGCACTGTATGTATTTAATTTTTTAAATTGTTCTCTGTTAGACAATAATCCTCCTATTGTTAGGTGTTTTAATGTTAACACATTTTTTGAAGCACGAGAAAAAGCTCCAGTGTTAATTCAAGACCCCAAAACAGGTAAGGTCCTGGGCCCGTATCCTTTAGTAACATGGGGAAGAGGCTATGCTTGTATTTCCACAGAAAGAGGGCCTTGGTGGGTCCCTGCAAAGAATATCTGACCATTTTGGGAACCCTTACCATGCCCTGATGATGATGACAGAAAAAAATTACAACAACAGCAGACTGAAGATATAGTGGACTAGGAAGAGAAATGGATACCATGAGAATTTTTTTAGTGGGTGGGGACTTTCTGGTTGGATTCATAGTATTGTTAAAACTATCCTTTATGTTGTTATAATCTTGTTCCTTTTTTTACTCATGTTGCCTTGTATCTTGCAATGTTTTCAAGCTTTAATAAATCGCTCTTTAAAAAGAGTATTTGCCGTACAACAGAAAGGGAGAGATGTGGAAACAAACCTTAGAGGTAACTAGCCAAGCACCATGCAGTTAATGGAGGGTGATGTCTTAGCCCTGGAGGGACACAAGCCATGGGAACAGACTGCTAGAGATAAAGGGAAAAATACTGACGGAACTCTAAAAAGGACATAATGACCTTGCAGACAGTGCTGGGGGAGTTAAAAGTGGGAACTGGGCAATGATTGTGGCATGGGAGCCCTTTCTTTTGTCTTGGGCTCTGGTTAGGGTGTTTGACCAATCTCATTGTTCAGAGTGTCATGTGGACACTTAAGTTATCCAATGGTTAAATGACACATGCTTATGTTAACTTATATAAGTGGCGCTTCCTGCATAAATAAGTGACAATTAGCTTGCATCAAGTTGTGTTCCATCTCTGAATTGCAGCACCCCTCCTAGTCTTAGTTTCTTCTGGCATACCCTCTGTTTCATCTCTCTCCAGAGAGAAACAGGTAATGTGGTTACAAATGATATGAAAAAGGCTGAAGCTCTCAGTGGCTTCTTTGCTTTAGTCTTCACTAATAACCACTTGAGCTAGATCACTCAAATCACAGTGGGCAGTGGCTGGGTGTAGAAAAATGGAGAACCACCCACAGTAAGTGTAGACCAGGTCTGGGAAAATCTAGAGAACCTGAAGTCTGGTGAACTTCCTGCAGATTTGAAAAGGGAAAATATAACACCCATTTTTAAAAAGGGGAGCAAATAAAACTCAGAGAACTACAGACCAGTCTCACCTTTGTGCCAGGTAAGATCATGGAGTAGATTCTCCTCATAACTGTGCTAAGGTTAATAGAAAATAATAAGGTGATTGATGACAGCCAACATGGTTTTACAAAGGGGAAACTGGGTGACCTTCTATTACAGTGTGTTGGTTTGAGCTAATTGGAGAATTTGAGTGAGAAATTAGACTATTGACTGAGAGAGAGTTAAACCTACAGTGTCACTTCACAGAGTTCCACTGAGACAGAGAAAAAAAGAATTGTTTTGGGAATGTTCCCAAAACATCCAGATAAGCCAGTCTGCTTGCAGAGGGCCAGTCTGCTCTGGGTCCGTGCTGGCTTCGGCAGCTTTCTTTCCTTTGTCTTTCTGCCTTTGAACTAATTCAAAGTTAAATCACTAAAACGACTAATTTCTTCTCCTATCATTAATTTCCCTGATCTTCAGCTTATCTGCAGCATCATCAAGAGGTGGTGAGATAAAGCTGGGGGAAGGGGGGAAAGGTGGTAGGGGGTTTGGTTGTACTCTCTTGGGGATTTTGGTCTCCAGGAGGGGTGTGGTGTCTGTATTCCCTTTTTACTGTATATTTCTGTAAATATCTGTTATATCTTGTAAATATTTGCTTGTATATTTGCATTGCTGTAAATATAAAGCTTCAATTATTAACTTCCAGTGTGTTTTTCTGAGTTTTAGCTGGGATTTTAAAAGGTGGGGGGGCAGGTCACTGCAAACCCACTACATACAGTTACAGCTACAGTAGATATGTAAAGAGCAACTGAAGTCATCTACCTAGACTTGTGCAAAGCATTTGACACTGTCCTGCATGACACCTTTGTCTCTAATACAGAGAGACATGGACTTGATGGATGAACCAGCCAATGCATAAGGAATCGGCAAGATGGATGGCGTTGAAGGGTTGTGATTAATGAATGGCTCAATGTCCAGGTAGAGACAGTGACAAGTGGAGCTTGTCAGGGATCTGTACTGCTGTTTACCATATTTGTCAGTGACATGGACAATGGTGTTAAGTGCACCCTCAGCAATTTTGCCAATGATACCAAGCTGTGTGGTACAGTGGCCCCACTTCAGGTAAGGGATGCCATCCAGAAGGATCTAGATATGCTTAAGAGGTGGGCCAGTGACAACTGCATGAGGTTCAACAATTCAAATTGCAGAGTCCTTCATCTGGGTTGGGCCAGTTCCAGAAATAAATACAGACTGGGTGCAGAGTGGGTTTATAGTTCTGAAGAAAGAGACTTGGATGTATTGATTGTCAAAAAGCACAACATGAGCTAGCAGTTTGTTAAAATTTAAGGACCTCTTCTTCCAATCTCAAGGACAAAATCAAGAGAGGGAGCCAGGAGACGTGCACGGTTAAGTAAAGAACTGCTAAGCAAACTTAAGTGGAAAAAGATAGTCTACAAGTCATGGAAAGAGGGGCTGGCCACCTGGAAGGAGTATAGGACTGTTGTCAGAAGATGAAGGGAGGCAACTAGGAAGGCCAAGGCCTCACTGAAGCTTAATCTAGCAAGGGAGGTCAAGGATAACAAAAAAGGCTTCTTCAAATACATTTCAGCAAAAGCTAATACTAGAGGCAATGTAGGCCCTCTGCTGAATGAGGTGCGTGCCTAGGTGACAGAGGACACAAAGAAGACTGAGTTACTAAATGCCTTCTTTGTCTCTGTCAATCCTGCTGGTGACTGTCCTCAAGAGCCCCTGACACCTGAGGCACCAGAAGAAAGCATGACAAAGGAATATTCTCTGGTTGATGAGGACTGGGTTAAGGAAGAGTTGAGTAGTCCGGACATCCATAAGTCCATGGGTCCCAATGGCATGCACCCAGTGGTGCTGAGGGAGCTGGCAGAGGTCATTGCCAGACCACTCTCTACCATCTAAGTAATGTCAGACAGGAAAGGTTCCTGGGGACTGGAGGAGGGCAAACATCACTCCAATATTCCAAAAGGATAAGAAGAAAGACTCAGGTAACTATAGACCAGTTAGCCTCACCTCTCCCTGGAAAGGGAATGGATCAACTTATCTTTGGTGCTGTTCTTAGGATTATCAAGAACGATGGGGTCATTAGGAGCAGTCAACATGGTTTTAGCAAGGTGTTGCGAGGGAGCTGGAATCAATATGATGAATCGACACAATTGACACATTTTTCACTTTATTAGGGACCAGATCACACTTTTATACTGTTAGCTCATTAGCAGAAGGCAAACGTGTCCAATTCTGATTTGGCCACACAAGTTCTGCAAGACGGTGTCTATCCTAGCCAGAAGCATACTAATTGGTTGGTACAATTAAGCACAAACCTATTCATTAATACTCATGACAAGTTGTTACCCCAAGCCAGATGTTTCCCTTATCTCTGACTCGCTGTAGGAGGAAGCTACTTGCTATGGGAAACCAGAGGCCTTAGGCCAGGCTGTTCTGCTCTACCAGTGAGATCCAAGGTTGGCTGCCTTCTAGCACATCCCAACAGCAAGGGATAGTCATGTTTGGCCAAACTGATAGCCTTTTATGAGGACATAACCAGATGGATTGATGGTAGAGCAGTGGATGTGGTTTATCTTGATTTTAGTAAAGCATCTGACACTGTCTCTCACAGCATCCTTCTGGCTAAACTGAGGCATTGTGGTCTGGATGATCAGGGAGTAGGGTGGACTGGGAACTGGTTGAAGGAAAGAAGCCAGATAGTTCTGGTGAATGGGATGGAGTCCAGTTGGAGGCCTGTAACTAGTGGGGTGCCACAGGGGTCAGTACTGGGGCCAGTTCTGTTCAATATATTCATCAATGACCTGGATGAGGGCACAGAGTGCACTGTCAGCAAGTTTTCTGATGACACCAAACAGGGTGGAGTGGCTGAGACACAGGAAGTTTGTGCTGCCGTTCAGTGAGACTTGGACAGGCTGGAGGGTTGGGCAGGAAGAAATTTAATGAAATTCAACAAGGGCAAATGTAGAGTCTTGCATCTAAGAAAGAACAACCCCAGGTACCAGTATAGGTTGGGGACTGACCTGTTGGAAGACAGTGAAAAGGAAAACGATCTGGGGGTCCTAGTTGATGGGAAGTTGACTACAAGCCAGCAGTGTGCACTTGTGACCAGGAGGGGCAATGCCATTCTGGGGTGGATTAGAAGGGGTGTGGCTAGTAGGTCAAGAAAGGTTCTGCCCCTCTACTCTGACCTGTTGAGGCCACATCAGGAGTATTGTGTCCAGTTCTAGGCCCTCCAGTTCAAGAGGGACATAGAACTGCTTTGAGAGAGTCCAGTGCAGAGCCACAAAGACAGTTGAGGAGATGGAACATTTCTCTTATGAGGAGAGACTGAGGGAGCTGGAACTCTTTATCTTTGAGAAGAGGAGACACAGAGGTGACCTCATCAATGTTTATAAACATGTAAAGGGTGAGTGCCAGGAGGATGGAGCCAGGCTTTTGTCAGTGATGCCCAATGACAGGACAAGGGGCAATGGGTGGAAGCTGAAGCATAGGAAGTTTCATTTAAACATGAGGAGGAATTTTTTCAGTTAGGGTGACAGAACACTGGAACAGACTGCCCAGGGGAGTTGTGGATTCTCCCTCTCTGGAGATATTAAAAACCCTCCTGGACACATTCCTATGTGATCTGGTATAGGTGATCCTGCTCTGGCAGGGTGGGTGGACTGGATGATTTTTTGAGGTCACTTCCAGCAACTGGCATTCTGTGATCCTATGAATGTGGCCAGCAGGCCAAGAGAGATGATTCTGCTCCTTTACTCTGGTCTTATGAGACTCCATCTTGAATATTGCTTCTAGTTCTGGGGTCCCCATCACAAGAACGACACAAAGATGTTGGATCAAGTCCAGAGGAGGGCCACAAAGATGATCCAATCTCTTGAATACCTCTGCTATAAGAATAGGCTGAGGGAACTGGGGTTGTTTAGCCTAGAGAAGAGAAGACTCCAGGGAGACTTTGTAACTGCCTTCCAATACCAGGGATCCTATGAGAAGGCTGGAGAAGGACTTTTCATATGGGTGTTTAACAACAGGACAAGAGGGAATCACTTTAGGCTGAGGAGAACAGGCTTACACTGGATCTTAGGAAGAAGTTCATCAGTGCGAAGGTGGTGGGACTCTGGAATAGGCTGCCCAGGGGGATTGTGGATGTCTCTTCCCTGAGGTTGTTCGAGGCCAGGCTGGATGAAGCCCTGAGCAGCCAATTTGTGTTGAGAGGCATCCCTGCCCATAGTAGGGAGGTTGGAGCAGATGACCTCTAAATTCCCTGCCAACCTAAGCCATTCTATGATTCTATAAATAATCTCTTACTTATAATCTTACTTGTAAATTTATAATCAGTAGAAGTGTGGCCAGCAGGTTGAGAGGTGATTCTCCCCCTCTGCTCCGCTCTGGTGACACCCCACCTGGAGTACTATGTCCAGTTCTGGAGCCCCTGTTACAAGAGGGATGTGGACATGCTGAAGAACATCCACAGAAGGACCACAAGGATGATCAGAGGGCTGGAGCACCTCTCCTATGAGGACAGACTGAAAGAGTTGGGGCTGTTCAGTATAGAGAAGAAGAGGCTCCCAGGTGACCTTATTGTGGCCTTCCAGTATCTGAAGGGGGCCTACAAAAAACCTGGGGAGGGACTTTCTAGGCTATCAGGTAGTGAGAGGACTAGGGGGAATGGAGCAAAGCTGGAGGTGGGGAGATTCAGACTGGACATGAGCAGGAAGTTCTTGACCATGAGAGTGGTGTGAGCCTGGAATGGGTTGCTCAGGGAAGTGGTTGAGGCCACATCCCTGGAGGTGTTTGCAGCCAGGCTGGATGAGGCTTTGGGCATCCTGATCTAGGGTAGGGTGTTCCTGCCCATGTCAGGGTGGCTGGAACTAGATGATCCTTGTAGTCCCTTCCAAACCTGACTTATTCTATGATTCTTCTTTGGGGTCCTCCAGAAAGCCCAAAGTGACCTTATCTCTCGTCTTTCCTTTTCAATGTCCCAATTCTTTAAGCTTATGCATTTCTAATTTATTTAGATGATGATAGAATCACAGAATCATAGTATACTGTGGGTTCTCAGGTTTTAGGTCAATTATTCCAACTCTCCTGCAGTAAAAAAAACACATCTTCAACTAGATAATGTTGCTCAGAACCCTGTCCAACATGACATTGAATGTTTCCAGAAATGGATCCTCTATCACCTCTCTGGGCAACTTGTGCTGGTGTCTCATCATTCTCACTGTAAAAAATACCTTCCTTAATCTGATTCAGCAGCCCTATCTCTGGAGATAAAATATCAAATCAAACATATTTTTTTTGTGTTAGGTATGTTAATTCATGCCTTCACTGTTGAATGTGAAGTATCTAAACTATATTTTATAAATCTGTTGCAAAAATACTTAATCTAGGCTTTCAAAATGACAAATGACTGGAGCTCATTACTAGCTTTTGACTGAGCCCAGGCATGATGGTAATTAACATTTTGGATGTGATAAAAGCTTTAGAGCTACTGCTGCTGCTCTCTGTTCCACTTTTTTTTTTTCCTTTCTTCTTTTCTTCTCTAGATATATCATAATGAATTCTTACTGAAATATTCTTGATTTGATTTTTTTCACTTCTGACATACTTAATTCTTCTTATTAAGTTTTTGGAATGTTATGTAGAAACCCAGGAGACATTTGCTCTGTCCCATCCATATCAGTCTGAGAGTGCCCTGTATGCTTTCTGTAGGTTATAGGTCACAATCTTCTGACATATTTTATTTTGTATATAAATCTCCTGAAGTGCAATTTCATAGTTCAGATGTAATTTGGAGTGCTTAGAGTTTTTATATATGTCCAAATAATAACTAAAAAAAAAAAAAAAACCAAACCAAAAAAAACCCCAACCAAACTAAAAATACTCTTTTTCAACACTGCTTTCAGCTGTTTGCCTTAGATGTTTGGACAGATTCACTGAGCCATCAGCACAGTGCATTTGTAATGAAGAGAGTGGAATTATATTTCCTTGTACTGTAAGAAATTTGCATTCTTTATGAAAGTTTCTAAGGATTTTCTCTTAAAATTCTAAGTCTTAAATGGTTTTTGTTTTTCAAATAGGATAACTTAAAAAGTGTTGCTAGTGAAATAGAGTATTGTTTCTTTGAGATTCCATTTATTACTAGGTTTTATTCTGCAGAATAGCTTGAAGCCATAGGTGAATTAGTATTTCTGACAGACCTCAAAAGATGTTTTATGTGTACCTGACTGTTTAAACCTGGTCTTTGGTAAAATTTGCTTCAAAGGGACAGCAGAGGATGAACAGCTCTGCTTAGTCGGCAGACTTCTGTTTCTGCAATTGTATTAATATTTAAAAAATTATTAACATTGAAAACTAAAATCCTGATTTAAAAAGAAACATATCCTTTAAGATTATTATATTAATTTTATTGTTTTTAAGACTGAGATCCATCAAGGCATTTTTTGGGAAATTAACCATAAAACAAATGCCACCACTCATACTGTGCCCTCTTCATTGTTCTGATTAAATGGAATATTAATTATTGTGTAAAAGCCCTGTGACAGATTCCTAAATGTCCATTTAGTTTAAGTGTTTCTTCACTTTTGTTTGTTCTTAATAGAAATCAAAATCTTTATGGAGACAAACTAATGGCAAAGCTGGCAGCCCACATCATGGACACGTGTGCTTTGAACTGGGTTGAGAACTGACTGAAGGTTCAGGCCCAGAGAGTGGTGGTGAACGGTGCTACATCCAGTTGGTGGCCACTCACTAGTAGTTCCCCCCAGGAATCACTGCTGGGCCTAGTCCCATTTAATACCTTTACTGATGATCCTGATGAGAGGATTGAGTCCACCATCAGTAAGTTTGCAGACAACAACAAATTTTGAGAAAATATTGATCTTGAGAAAATATTGATCTGTTAGAGGGTAGGAGGGCTCTGCAGAGTGACCTGGACAAGCTGGATAGATGGGCAGAGTCCAAAAGCATAATATTTAACAAGTCTAAGTGCCAGGTTCTACATTTTGGCCACAACAACCACATGCAGCATTACAGGCTGGGGAGAGCAGCTGGAGAGCAGCCAGGCAGAGAGGGACCTGGGGGTACTGGTTGACAGCTGACTGAACATGAGCCAGCAGTGTGCCCAGGCAGCCCAGAAGGCCAATGGCATCGTGGCTTGTATCAGCAATAGTGTGGCTGCAGGACTAGAGAACTGGCTCAGCCAGCTGAGCCAAGTGGCTCTGTACTCAGCACTGGCTAGGCCACACCTTGAGTACTGTGTCCAGTTCTGGGCCCTTCGATTTATGAAAGAAGTTGAGATGCTTGAACGTGTATGGAGAAAGGCAACAAATCTGGTGAAGGGGCTGGAGCACAAGTTCTATGAGGAACAGATGAGTGAGTTGGGGTTGTTCAGCCTGGAGAAGAGAAGGTTCAGGGGTGACCTTATTTCTCTCTACTACCTGAGCTTTTTTATATCCTACTCCTTGTTGCACCTTGGATTTTCTTTAACTTAATTTTCTTTTCTTTTTTTTTTTTTTTAATATAAAATAGCAATACTGACATCCAGTGTCTAGTTAAATTACTTGCAATTGAGTAGTCCCTAAGGGCACTCCAGGTGCAAATCCTTTATGTATTTTCTAAGTATGTTTAAAGGTGTCAATGAATCCTACAAATTATTAGAAACAGCCTTTTAGTAGATGATTGGTGCAACTGAAAGCCATGATAACAACAACAATAATAACAACAAATCTGTTAAATACAATCAGAAAGGTTAAATGAGTTGTTTCGTGTGGAACTGTGAAGTTGTATCATTACAAAAAGAAATTCCAGTTCAAAACTTCCAGGTATAAAAATGTAATTACTTTTTTGCCCGGCTTCTTCAATTGACAAAATATATTCAGCTTAGCAAGTTTAAGTTTTTGTTTCTAGTCTTTGAAACAGTCTCCATTTTTTTGTCTCAAGAAGTACACATGCAGTTTAAAGCATCTGTAGGATATCAGCAATGCTGAGGATTGCCTAGAAGAATATAGGAAGACATCTGACAGAAATAAATTCTGTAGATGACTTGTATAATTACAGACAAGCTCTGGAGCATAGAATGATGATAGTACATTTCAGTCTGCTACCACTCCTAAATAATTCAGCTATTAGATACTTGTTTTCATCTTAACATACCTGTATTGAGTCCAATTAAAAAGTAAAATAATGAATTTCAGTGATATCTAGTTTTGATCTGAAATCATTAAGATTCTGACATTTTGATATACCGGATATAATAATATTTTGAAAGGTGCTGTCACTTGTTTGCAGTCTGTACATTGTACAATTACATATTGTAATTTACTATTACTATACATCCTGATGGTGTTGAAATAAAAAATTTTAAGTATTGCTATCTGACAACAACAGGATTTATATATATCTATATATGATCAGTAGGACAAGTAAGAAAGTGCAGTTTCAGCTGGAAGAGAATATGATGCATCATCAGAATACAAGAAACCACAATGAGCAATGTAAAACTGTGGCTGGGGTGAAGCTAATGCTTTATCCAGCATTGGTTGATATGACTAATTGGTGCAAGGGTAGTGAACAACTCCAGCAAAATCACTGAGAACTCTAACATGCTATGCATTATTGTGATTTACAGCTAATATAATATTTAATTATATTTTTAAAGATCCTTTTTGGTGGGTTTTTAATTTCTCAAAAATTTACTTTGGTCATCTTGAGAATTACATGCAAGTCAGCTTGGAATCCACAAAACTATTTCAGTTTAAAGTAAAATATCGAGATGCATGAAAACAGAGGAAGAACTTCTCATATGTACCTGTATCAAAGGAGTTTAACTTTTTTTTTTTTTTTCTGAGAAAAGTGTTTTAATTAATAATTTATAAGGGAGTTTGTTTTACATCTTTCTAGCCATCTTTTCTACATCTTCCTCAGTTTTTGTAAAAATGTTTCTTTCTTACTAAAGGAGAAAGTCAGTCATGGGTCTGATTCTCTAGCTTTCTGGGTAAATCATATTTCCAATATATGGCACAGCTACATTTTGGACTTTGTTTTATTCAAAGTGGAAGCATATCAAAAGAAAATAAGCAAAGTAATACAACAAAATATTATCTAGACTTCTTTTATGGACTAAATAGCCAAGACTAATTCAGAAAAAAAAAAATCGTCTTGAACTCAGATCTGCCATTCTGTGTTTTTTGGTGGGAAAAGGAGTACAAACCATGAGTCTGTAACAAATATAAACTTTTACTTTTCTTAAAAATGCATTTTAAAAACTGCTTCCATTTGCATTAGATAAGAAGTTCCAATGCAGATCCTAAAAGAACAAATTTGACCTTGATTTTTTTCCAGTTTCCTGTAATCTTTTCTTTGTTTATCAGTGTTAATGACTGAATGGAGCACCATTTAATTTTTTTAATTTTTAATTTATTGTATTCTAATTCATGTGATGTTTGATTTATGAATCTGATTCCAGAAAGTTTTAAAGATTTCCCAAAGTCATGACAAATTAATGGTATTCAATCTAACTCAAGAAGCATTTCTTGAAATGAAAAATGACTCCTGAACACTTTTAGAATTTTGGAGATAAGCAGTTTAAGAAGAACACATTATAAACTATATAAAAATAAGTAAATCGAAGACAAGACGTTTATGTATCAAGTGAAGTCCAGAACATACCAGTTAATGTCTTTCTTGTTGACACAGTCATAATCTCCTAAAGTCTGAAATTATTGGCCAAAATTCATATTCAGTAGTTGAGAAGAAAGATTTCTTTCATCAAAAGTGATAAGAGAACTAAACAGAAGTATCAGTTCATACATCTAAATGCCAAGTTTATATTCCCAGATTATTTTGTTCAGTTGCTGATTAACTATGGGATAAGCCACATGTTCAAAAACACATCCAAAGACTTATACTGGGTTATATGATGTTACACGAGTCAAGAACTTGATAAAAGTGTTAGGAAGAAGTTACCGTAAACAGTCTTTGTGAAAATGTCACACTGTCAGAGGAGAAACCTGTGATCACAGTGCCTTATCAGGTATTCTTTTTAGAGTGAGCAAGAGTTGTTATTCTTTGTCTACCATATTACTCAGGTATCAAAGGGGCTGCCAACATCAGGAGACAAACGTTCAGGAAGCTAAACTGTTTATTCAGGGTATACACGTTATTTCTCAATGAGTCTCTATGTGGATTCTTTCGGTGCAAATTACAAATTCCTGTTCACAAAGCAGTTGACTCTAAATACTGAGAGAAACGTTTCACACCTAGGGCACACTGAGTGTCATTACAGATAAAGTTAATTTCTGACAGTACATTGTAAATAAACAATCCTGACCCTGCATGCATGAATTCCTTCAAAGCAGTAAGTTAATATTTTATGCTTTAGTTCTGATATCTAGACACAGTAAGCACACGTTTTTAGAATTGTCCAATATCTTTCGTTCTGTTATCAAAATCAGTTTTGACACTACATACTTTAAGTTTCAGAGACAGGTACTTCAAGGTAAGAGCTGCAAAATATATTAGTGTCTTTGGTTGCAGGTGAGAATCTAAGCAGGCTAGATGTCTATGCAGGAATAAGATGCTATTATCTCTAAATATTAATCCACAGTGGAAAGACATCTTGAATACTTAATGTATTTATAGAATTTAATCTCAAAAGAGATATACAGGAGAAACTGAAAACAAAAAGATCTCACAGGTGGTCAAAGGCACGGCTTAGTTCTCATGAATAGTTTTGAGATATAATCAGTATCACTAGTGTGGAAAAGAAACATGTACGGGGCTGGGGGGAATATGATAGAAGTTTTTAATATCCTGGATATCAAGATCAAGATAGAGCACCTGTCTCTATTAAGCAGAAGAGCAAGAGGTATCAGAGAAACCATTAATTTGCAGATTTAAAATAAAGTTAATGTAGTGGGTTTGCAGTGACCTGCCCCCCCTCCCTTTTGAAACCCCGGCTAAAACTCAGAAAAACACACTGGAAGTTAATAAATGAAGCTTTATATTTACAGCAATGCAAATATACAAGCAAATATTTACAAGATATAACAGATATTTACAGAAATATACAGTAAAAACTGTAATACACACCACACCCCTCCCGGAGACCAAAATCCCCAAGAGAGTACAACCAAACCCCCTACCACCTTTCCCCCCTTCCCCCAGCTTTATCTCACCACCTCTTGATGATGCTGCAGATAAGCTGAAGATCAGGGAAATTAATGATAGGAGAAGAAATTAGTCGTTTTAGTGATTTAACTCTGAATTAGTTCAAAGGCAGAAAGACAAAGGAAAGAAAGCTGCCGAAGCCAGCATGGACCCAGAGCAGACTGGCCCTCTGCAAGCAGACTGGCTTATCTGGATGTTTTGGGAACATTCCCAAAACAATTCTTTTTTCTCTGTCTCAGTGGAACTCTGTGAAGTGACACTGTAGGTTTAACTCTCTCTCAGTCAATAGTCTAATTTCTCACTCAAATTCTCCAATTAGCTCAAACCAACATAGTTAAAAAGCAATGCATAATTTAAAATAACATATGGTAATGTTACTTATATTTCACAGACTCTCTTGGACAGTGTTTTATAGATGGCATTTTTTGCTGGTTTTTAGGATCACAGAATGGTGTGTGTTGAAAAGGAACTTTGATCTAGTTCCAGTCCCTCTGCCATGGTCAGAGACACCTCTCACTATACCAGATTGCTCAAAGCCCAATTCACTCTGACCTTAAACACTTCCAGTGATGAGGCATCCACAACTTCTCTGGGAAACCTGTTTCAGTGTCTCAGCATCCTCAATGAAAAAAAAAATCCCAATATAGAATCTAAATCTACCCTTTTAGTTTAAAACTACTGCCCTTTGTCCTGCCACTGCAAACCTTAGTAAATGTCTCTCTCCATCACTTTTATAAACCTCCCTTATACATTGAAAGGACACAATAATGTCTACCCTGAGCCTTTTCTTTCCCAGGATGAATAACCCAAACTCTCATAGCCATTCTTAGGGGAGAGGTGTTCTAGCCCTCTGATAATTTTTGTGACTCTCCTCTGGATTCTAATAAGTAGGTATCTTGTTCTGGGGAAATCAATGCTGGATGCAGTACTCCAAGAAAGGGTCTAACGAGAGTGGTGTAGAGGGAACGAATCACCTCCCTTGACCCACTGGTCATACTTCTTCTGATGCAGTCCAGCATACGATTTGCTTTCTGAGCTTCAAGTGTACCTTGACAGCTCATGTTCAGTTTTTCATCCACTATTATTTCCAAGTTATTCCCTACAGGGCCATTCTAAATTAATTTGTCATCCAGTTTGTATTGATATTGGAGATATTGTGCTAACACAGAAGCAGAACTTTACAGTTGCCTTCATTGAATTTTGAGAGTCTTCCACTTGCCCATTCCATCACCCTGTCCAATTTTTTTGTGAGCTCTTCTCTACTATAACCTTCTGCATTTTCCTGTCTATAAATTTGAACATATCTCACAACATATGTAATAAGGATTATAATTTCAAAACTGTTTAAAAGGAAACAAAAATTTGAAAGGAATGAAGTCCTTTGCTAACAAGGTCAGTTTTCCAGTAAAACTACAAACTCTCACTGCAAATCTCAAGTGAAAACAGCTATTAAGCTAAGTCTATCCCCATCACAAAGGGGCACACTGGAGTCTTCAGATGAAAAAGCTAAGTACTAAAGTCAACACCCACTTGAATAAGCTGTGCACCTCAAAAGATTGTTAACAATGTCAAGAGAAAGAGAGAAAGAAAGAGACTTTAGGGATTTTTATGACTAAAAATGTTATTTTGCCCAGAAGGTATGCAACAATGAAGTTAAGCATAAGCAAGCATCAAGATGAACTTGGTAAGATTTATTTCAGGACACTTGAACAGATTCTCTGACAATTGATAGCTGCTTGGGGCTCTCCATGATAACAGTCAGTATTGCATCTAAACTCAATGAAAAGCCATAGCATAGATGCATGCTCATGCCTTAGCTAATTTATATAGATTTTGGTGGGGAATTTTCCTGTGGTTAACTGGTTTTTTTTTTGTTTTTCTTTTTTTAGCAGCTACATAGTACTGTGTTTTGGAAAGACAGTGTTGCAGTGTTGACAACATATCACAGCTTTGGGTATTCATGAGCAGTGTTTGCACAACTTCAAGGCCTTGTCTGTTTCTCAGTCTGTTCCGTGTGTTTGAAGGCTACTAGCTGGACACTCTATCCTGGTATTTTCCTGCTTTGTGAATTATAAACAGCTGATTTACAGAAGAATGGACCTACAATAACTGTTGTCCACTTTCCTTCACTCCACTTTAAACCCTCTAAACAAACAAATAAAAGAAAAAACCCAAAAAACCAACAGTTTGATGCACAGCAAGGAATTTTATAGAGAGTACCTTTACCACCCTAGAGATGTTGCAATAGTTCTAACATGCAACGTAGCATTAGAAAATTCTGAATGTATGCCAAGTTTAACCATGAGAGGAGACTCACCCTAGTGGAGGGAAATTTTCTGGTGAAGCTCATTTACCAGAATAACCCATTCAAACCATACATAAATTTTAAGCATTTCTGCTTTATATCTGAGTGGTATTATTTTGAACCCAGTAGAGTTAAAACAATGCTGAAGTTGCTATTATCTTTTTTTTCGTGAAGACTAAGTTTGTATAGACCCAGAAGCAAAGGAAGGTACTGCCTTCATTTCATGCTTTAGTTGGTAAATGCATACTGCATGCTCAGAGGCTAGTGCTTGAGACTTCAGCCTACAGATGTCAGTCAAGGCAACTGTAAATCAAAGGCAAGTGTGGGATAGTGAGGAAGCCTGACCTTGGCTTTCATGGGTTGAGGAAGGTGGCCTGGCACAGGCCTCTGGTTTCCCATAACATAGAAGCTGCCTTCCACAGAGGGGAAAGAGATAAGGGAAACATCTGTATAGGAATAGCAGGTTGTCATGAATATTAATGAATAGAGACTCTGCTTACTTATACCAACCAATTAGTGTGCCTCTGATTAGGACGGACAGTGTCTTGCAAAACTCATGTTACCAATCAGAATTAGGTGCATTGTCATAGCTGAAAAGCTATACATTATAAAAGATCACCTTGTCATTAATAAAGTTGAACAATACTTAAATCACATTGATTCAGCGGTATTGATTCCATGCTCCTTTGTGATAGGCAAAAACCAAATCAGTTATCTAAGGCATAGCTTCTTTTGTATATATAATATGGTTTAAAGTTGAAATATGAGCTTCCTTGACTTTGGCTTCATTTTTAGTTTGTGGCCTTGATTTGTCTCTTTTGCTTTCTCAGTTTCCATTCAAACACTGTCTTATGCCATGTCTATCCTGGGAAGAATTTTTTTCATGCTGCATTGCAGGTTATAACTTTTGCAGATCATATAAGCATATATAAGCATATCATATAAGACTCTGTAATGACAACATAACTATATATTTATACTACATCACTAACTTCAATTCTTTTCTGAATATATATCAAACACAATTTATCATTGGTAAGTTTTCTACATAGCATTCTGAGTGGTATAGACTGACTACTTTCTTTGCTTCTTTAGTATTTATTTGGCATGTACTCAAGTTCTACTTCATTCTTAGGTGATTTTTTTTTTAATAATAGGAATCAATAAGGAACAATTGCAAGGTGGGTTTTTTTTAGATGATAATTGTCAGTTGCACAAATACAGAATGGGGAACAACTGTTTAGGCAGCTGTTCTGATACGGACCTGGAAGGAGCAGAGCATAAGCTGAACATGAGTGTCATGCACTGTACAAAAGGCAAAAAACATTCTGACATCTTTAACTTACGTGAAAATTGAATGATCCTTCAAATATTTTCAACATTAGCAAGATTTTAGTTGAAATGTTTTGGTCACTTTGGGTTACTAAGTTAACAAAGGTTTACAAATTGAAGAGGATAGCTGTGAGAATGATCAGGGATCTAAAGATATGACCTAAGAAAAAAAAAATCAAATCAAATTTATAACCATTTTGTCTAGAGATTGCATAATAAGTCTTCATACAATTAACAGAATGAAAGATTTAAATCATTGTACAAAAGATTTAGACAGAATGATTAACCTCTGTAATGCTGAGTGTTCAGAAACACTGAATTACCTGGGAAGACCAGAATATGAAGGTCTTTAAGGCCGAGTCAAATAGCTGTCTCTTTGGACTGATACTGCCTTGTGATGGAATAACAGACTGGATAACTAACTGTTTTGGTTCTTTCTTTTTTTCCATTTAAAAAAAATATATATTGGTATAAATACCTTCTCAAGATTTAACCTGACTATGTGAACTGCTGAGATGTTTTTAAATCACATTCCAATGGCAGAACTTAGAGTTTTACCATGAGAAAGAGAAATGCAGGTCTTTTGTTTGAAGGATGTAATGGCAGTATGGGTGGGATTTATTTTCAAAATTAATATAGTTTATTTTTTATATTAAGATATTTAATCTCATTGCATTATCTATTTTTAATCAGGTTCTTTGCAGAGTCATGAAAAACATTACACAAATGAAAACAGAGAATATGGAACATTTAAGAAATGACTAGCAAAATACAACAAACATTAAACTTAATTGAACTGGAAGAGGTTATTTTGGTCGATTGTACTGCTTGCCCAATAGAAGGACTTGAGAAGCTCCTTTCTGCTTAACGCAGAAGTCACTTGGATTCAGTTAGAGCTTTGTTGAGTTTTGCAAAGAGGCTTTAAGTATTTATTCGCAAAATATCTCTGGATTGCCAGAGCTAACTACAATTTCTAGACAGTACCCAAACATGATTGATTTCTGATTCTTCCCAGGCTCTAACAGGGTGCTGGAAGAGAGGCAGATGATCTCTGACCTGATCCTGCTTCCTCTTTGACAACTCCAGACTTGGTGTGGAGGTTTGTGGAGGTGCAGACAGGATGCCTTGAGGACGTGCTGACAGGAACAATGTCGTGCTGGCTGAGGGAACCTATCATGTGAAGCACTTAATCCCTAATAAACTTGAGGCTTGGCAAGTTTCCAGGTTGTTATTATGTAACAGGTAGAGAATGGCAGGATCCAATGGAAGAGAACAATGAGGCAGAAGTACATTAAGGCAGAAGCAATGACAGAAGAACGGAGAGAGCACGATAAGGCAGAGCACATTGTGTTTGCCCGCTCATCTCTTTTTATCAATGCAGCCCAAGACTAATGGCACTTTGGCCACAGATCAGCCAATCAGAATGGCACTTTGCCAAACTTAACCATACTAGGTTAAGTCAGGACTTGCTTTTGCCTTTTTGGAGCAGAACACAAAGAAGCGTATACACAAGTGCAGGTAAAAGCTGTGAAAGCTTGGAAGGAACATGGAGGCATCAGGCCTTTGTCTTCCTTTCTGGCTCTTGCTTCTCCCAAAAGCAGAAGGAGGGAGAGCAGAAAACAGGGAAACATATTTGGGCAGGCCAGGACATGTTTAGGCCTATTTTGGCCTTCCATGACAAAGGGTTAAACACTTGGGACATTAGAATTTTAGTTCATATTCAGATTAGTGTATAAGTGTCTATACTACCATATAGATGGCTTTTTTTTATAGGACTTCCTTAGTTAACAATCGGCCATTCTCAGGGTATGGGTAACCATTGTTACACAAAAAATGAATGTTATGAGTATAATCTGCTATATACTTTGCAAGGTCTTGTATTATCAGGGTTTATAAATGTAGTCAGCATTAAAAAATGCTCTCCTAATTAGGTAGTGTTCTGCTCTTCCTAACATTACTAACATATTTGGAAGATACCAAACAGAATGTTGGATGATGAAACAAAACACAGACTACAAAAAACAGTCTGTATATACTGTTAAAGTAGATATAATGCCTATAAAGGCAATCATTTTTCATCTGATCCACAATAGACTTGTGGTTACCTAATGAATATTTTCCTGTCATACTTCCTACCTGTAATGGTAGGGTATGAATGCAAGATAGTATTTTGAAAATTAATATTGTTTATTAATTTTGTTATTCAGAAACTTGCTACCAACCAGTATTTTTAATAATTAGTTCTTCACACAGTCATGAAAACTTTATACAGAAGGAGGTAAACAGGGGATCTGGAATACTTAAGAAACATAACTAGCAACAATATAACAAATATTAAACTTGAAACTGGCACGAGATTCTTTGTTTCTTTCTACCTCTTGCCTACCAGGGGATTTGAGAGGCCCCTTTCTGCTGCTAAGACAGAAGCTATTCGGATTCACTTAAGAATTTACAGAATTTTGCTAAAGATGTGCTAAGAAGATTTGAGTGTTTACTCACAAAGTAGTCTCTTCAGATTTTCAGGGCTGTATTACAGTATCACACAGTACCCAAATCACATGGAGGGGTTGATGTTGGTGGTTTCAAAGCTGTTGGAGGCTTTGGAGTTTTCCCAGACCCTTTCCTCAGGAAGCCAGGGATCTAGTACGGTCTCTGACCTGGCTCCTCTTGACTCCCAACAGCTGGAAACTTGCAGAGAGGCAAGCAGGATGCAAGGAGGTAGTAACACACAGAGCATGTTGAGGCAGAAGCAACCATGCAGTATCAGCCCTTCTGTTACCTCCTCCTCTCTTTTATCCATGAAGCCATAGTCTAATGGACCTTTGAACACAGATTAGCCAATCAGAATGGCAATCTGCTAAGCCTGACCATATTAGGTGAAACCAGGGCTTTTGTTTCCATTCCTGTGGTTGTTTCCTCCAGCACAAAAGGAGGGGAAGCTGGGCAACATGTCTGGACATGTTCAGGCCTATTTAGACCCACTACAACGTTACCTTGATCACTTTCTGCTCAATCTCCAGTGCTCTTCAGAAAAGTTATAAACTGTTTTATACAGAACAAAGATGTATTTTGCTCTTTTAAAAAAGGTAGATTACTCTGTTCAAACCTTGTGAAATGTTCTTTCCTGTCCTGAGAATCAATCTAACAAACTGAAAACTAAAAGCTAAAATGATAGTCAAAAAAGAAATGGGCAGTTTTATAAATTTTAAAATATTGATACTGTTTTCACACACACTCTTACAAAAGCACACACTTACACAGAGACTTTTTGTATCAAAACTTGCGTATAGGCATATATATGTATGTCTACAAACAAAGTACAGCTATTGTATCTGAAGATACTTCCCAGCTTTCACTAATGGGAAGCAATCCAGGTGTTTGGTACTTTCCCTTCAATTTAGTTTTTGTTTTTTCTTTTTTATTGTAGCTGCTCCACTGAAAGTATTTCTTCCACACACTTTAATGCAAGTATACATTTCCATGAAGCTGTTAAAATCTGAATTCTTATTGCTGTCTTTTAATATGAAGGCAATATTCTCTGGCATACAGATTTGTTCTCTTACAAATGCTTTACTTAAATGAATCAATATAAACTCATTTAAATGAAAAACTTATGTATAAGAATCTATTTATATTATTCTATCAATTATTTCTGTTTAAAGGGAATCCTTAGAACTTGCTTTCGCCAGTGGGTACTCTTTTAAAATAAACATATCATCACAGTAGTGGAATTTTACAGATGTTTTTTCAGTTGTGGTTTGCTTAGGGATTTTTTAAGACATTGCTTTTGACTTTGGAATTGTAACAAAATATTTTGTCTAAACTGTGGCTTTTGCCAACACATACCCATGTCAGATCTCATTGTCCCTCTCTGAATCAATTCTAATTTACATCTGTTCCATGCCCGTAATTTGTCTTTCACAAAGTCATGGCTTCTAGCTTCATTAATCATGCCAAAATTTCTAGCTTTCAAAGTTTCTGTGAATATCTTGGGTGTTGATGGGGTGAATTTTAGTGTCGAGATTCATCACTAGTGTTGCAGTAGTTTTGGAATTCTGCAGAGGTATGGTTGCTTTTTATCATGCAGACATTCACTCATTTATTGACTTACTTGAAGGAGAATCCTAAGAATGTCACACATATTTATGGAAAAGTGATTCTCACCTAATGTTTGACTGCATTATTTATAATTGCTGTTATTATTAATTATGTTAATGTTACTGTTGTTGTTCTGCTATACATTTGTCAAAGTTGGGTTTTGATTGTTTTGGTTGGGTTTTTTTTCCCCAAATTTAAAGTAGAAATATAGGAACCAAAATTGCTGTCTTCTACATTTTCATGATCACATTGTATAGAACTCATTTCAGGTCAGGTTTTCAGTAAGCTTAGACAACAGTGTCTAAAGAAACCATCTGTGCTAAGAAATCAGAGCATGCCCTCAAATACAGAACAGGTATCTAGTGAAGATGCATAAGAAAAATATCCAGTTTGAATATGCAGAGCATAATAGTTGTTTCCTGATTTCCCTATATTTAATTTTGCATGATTCAGGTACTCTTGTACATGTCTCAGAAAATAATATTTTTAAATTAAATTTGATTAGGTGCATTAAGCTTAAATACATCAAAAAACATGGTCAGAAGTTCTTTCTTTTTAATTGTGTGTTTCATTGGGAAAAGGCAGAGATAAAAACTGCTTAACTCTATGCTTTGTAACATTAAAAAAGGAGTATTATACAGTAACCTATGAGTTATTTGCACACATTTTATGGAGCCAAATACCTTTTTAAAAAAAAATCTAATTTATTTACATGTTCAAATGAAACTCCTTCAACTTTCTTATTTACACAGCTGAAGGTAGAGTGAAGTAAGTTATACAATGGCACGTTATCTTTAATTTATATGATCAGATGCACAAGCAGCCAATGGAAGAGTGGAATTAGATGAATTATATTACAGGATACAATTTCTGAAATATATTGATAAGGTCATATTGAAGATGATTATAAGCACATGAGTGTGAAACATAGTTGGAACCTAAGCCTTAAGTGTAAAGCATGGACCAGCTAGTAAATGAATGACAGATGCTCTTTATTAAACACTCTCCCAAAGGGAAGAGAAAGGGAATAAGGGAGAGATTTATCAATTGGTAAAGTAACACTATTTAATTTAAAAAATAACAATGAAATGAAATATACAAATACATACAAAACAAATACTAAACCCAGACCCCAAGTGGCAGTTAGTGACCATTGCCACTTTTTTATAAATGTAAAGTAAAACACATAGGACTACACACTGTTCTAAATTCTTTCACTGAGTTTTGTTTGAAGTGATGGGTTTGAACTATTGAAGTACATTGAAAGTTCATAAGATCTGCTCGATTTTATCAGAAGAGAATGGTTTTAATGTTAAGCGATTATGCTAATCTGTCTCACCCATGTAAATTTAGATAAGGTGGGGAGCAACGAGGCTTACAAGAAAGAATTTCAACATGACTTTCAGAAAATAATAACAACTACTTAGTTCATCTGTCGTAAATTTTAATATCAATAAAAAGAATATGAGTGTTACCTATTCCAGTTATATACCTAATTTGTTTAACACAATCTTTCGTATATATATGTATGTATCTTTAATAAAAGGCATCTAATCTTCTTCTGCCAAAATAGGGAATGAATTCAAAACAGGAGTTCTTCACCAATGATATAATAATCAAGAATCGACAATGGATTTGTCATTAAAATTAACAGTTGCTATTGCACTGAGATAAGTATAAACAGTAATCAGCACAGAGAAATTACTCAAAAAGACTGGGACAGATGGATATACAGATAATAACAGTTGATTTAGCAGAGTACTACATAACTAAAAATCTTTAGTGTGCTCCTGAAAAAAATAATAAGAAGCATAACAAAGGTTGAAGGATTTGTATCAATTTTAATGCTCATAGGTTTAGCCAAATGAGTATACTAGTGACTATTCAATACCATGCTGATGCCATGCCAGCTTTAAAATGAAAATGCTGGCTGGAACAGAGAATCATTGGGCTTGTAGTTTGAATCTTGCCATGAGAGGCTTCCTGTTCTGATTGCTGGTTCTGGCTTCCAGTTTTGGAGGTTGTTTTTTTCCACTGGGCTGTCTACAGACCAGGGAGTTATTGTGTGAGAAGGTCACTGGCTTCTGCTGCTAGCTCCACATTTCGCTGTGCCTTTCCACAAATAGGCTAAGGCAATAGTGCATTTTATTATCTCATTTCCAGCAAAGTACTTTATCTTCTCCATTCAGACATTAATATCATCCAAACAAGTCTAGTATAGTTAGGAGGAAGTGCTGGATAAATCTTTTAATACTAAGTCATACTCAGAGACAAGAGGTTCCAGGCATCACACATATCACCAGCAGATATTTTCTGAACTGGAAAAGATGAGAGGTAATAGGTAGAAGCTACTCCTAGGTAGATTCTGATTGGACAGAAGATGACATTTTTTCACAGTTAGAACAAATATTCAGTGGAAGTATCTCCCCAGGGAAATCATTATTTCCTGGCACTGGACACTGGAATGGGGCTCTAGGCTAGCTTATCTAGACCGTGCTTTTGCCAAGAAAGGTTGGACCAGATGATTTTTTAAGTCCCTTCCAACCTAGTATTCTATGATTCTCTGATAATTTAATTTTAAAAGTTTTTCTGCCCTCTACTGAGAATAGCTATAGTTCAGCTTTTAACTATGGAATTTACATTGTGGTGCTAACAGATTAACATTTGTCACCACATCCTTGACACAAAAATCAAAGAAGTCCAGTGGGAGCCTAGTCATCAACACAAAAGAACAAAGGCAGAGTTGCTCTCCACATAGCATGAGATATAATGAAGAGTATAAAAATACATTATATGATATTTCATGTTTATATAAGGTGTAGTAAAATAAGATAACAAGTCTCCAAGCAATAAACAAAGAATGCAAAGCAATTTATATTCTAATTTTGTCTCATAAGAAGGACAGGAGGAAATTAGAAAGTCATCCAGAGGGAACTGAGACTGAAATAATGAAAGAAACTGGAAAGTAGTTGACAAAACAAATGAGAGAGAAAACAAAAGAATACAACAGAAAAAAAATCTCAATGAGACTGATTTTGCTTTTACTTGCCACTAGACCTTTGACCATCAGCTGAAAAAAATCCATTTTGGCTCTGTTTGCAATATATTCTAGCCATGGCATCCTGCACCTTCACCTGGGGACAGTTGCCTTACAGGTTTAATCCAAAAGAAACAACTATGATGTGAAGAACAAGATGTTTTGTATAGACTTCCAAAAAAAGAGTTGATCATAGTTATGACAAAAACAGAAACAGGAAAGTCACTTCTATTTTAAAAGACTGGACAAAACGATACTTGTATTTTGTTTCATTTTTCTTTTTCTGGATAAAAAAAAAATACATTAAAAAGAAGCCAACAAAAACAACTAACAAAGCTTCTAACCTTCTTATTAAGTAAAAGTATACTTGTACTAATCTGAAGCAAGTGTTTTTATTTTGTAAATAAATGTTTTACCAGAATCAGTGAGTTTCAATAAAGTGCAATGTTGAAGAATAAATTAACAAAATACATTTGGGAGAAAAAAAAATAAAATATATATATATATAGCTGCCAAAAGTGTTGGGTCTTTGATTATCAGACTTCTTCAGTGAATTGATCCAGAACTGAATAAAGATCAGATGCGATGAAAGTTTTATACAAATTCCTGATGGAGATCAAAGTGGTCTAATTTTGAAGAGAGGAGAAAATTTATGTAGTGCTTCAACTGTCCCCAGATGAGATTTCTTCAGATTTTAAAACTCTTTCCTCTATTACAAAAGTTTACTTTAGATTACTGAAGCCAAAATTCAGCTACTGATGCTGTATGAAGTAGCATTTGTAGCATCATATAGGCAATTGACAAATTATCCATGTCAAAGGAACATCACAGCCCATAAAAAAGTACTCAAGAAACTTTATATTCAATCTTTCTTGCTACATACATCACATTATTAAAAAAGATGGACACATGATCCTTGAAGTATGAGTCAAAAGCTAATAAAATATGATGTTATAAGTAAAAATAGACTTTTTTTCAACTTCATTTGTGGTTTGGAATTCTTCTATGTGGACAGAGACATTTCAAACATCAAACTTCTGTTACTGATACTATCCGTAGCATTATTTCACATTTAAACTCTGATTTTCATTCGTGTTATTGGACTTTGGTAAAGAAAAATAAGATCTTTTACCTTATTTTCTTTCAAAGTTACAGAAGAAGCTCACATGAAACACTTAATATACAGGTTGCATCACAAGTGAGAAATCTGAAGTGGGTTTTATAGCGTGGACTGGTTAAAATTTATCTTGGCATGGCCCACATTCACCCTCTGACTGAGAAACTCAGTTTGTTTGCTAGCTACTTTTAATTATATAAAATGATATCACACTGCTAAAAATACATCTTTCAAGGCAGACTAAAGTTTTTATTTCTGGTAGGAGAAAGGGCTGCCATATTTACTAATGGATGATTTAGGATTAAGTGAATGATTAAACACATTCAACATAATACTTGTTGCCAGACCTTACTCAGCTTGCAATGTTGTACAAAGTAGTTTATCAGAGTTAATAAAAACTGATTAAGGTAAATCAGTAAATCATGTTAAAGATGACATTTAACTAGTTCTTCATTGTAGACAAGGGTTTCACATAAACTGTGCAAGTAAATAAATTTGGAGCCAAAATATTTCTTATATATTGCCCAGTGCTGTTTTGTATTACGCTGAGGTAATAGGTCTTAAATCCCAGATCAATATAAGAGGGAAGATAGTTAACTTAGCACTGCTAGATCTACAGTCTTGCTATTATCACTAACACATAAATCATTAGCATATTGCAATGGGAAATCAGAACTCCCACAGCCAAAGATTAAAATGCTGAAGACACAAATAAATGATATGCTGTAAATCCCAGATGGAAATGACCATAATAAACTACTGAAGAACCGGGTTTTTTTTTAATGTATCTAACCATTTGTGGTGCTCCCACCTTACTTAAAAAATGAAAAAGAAAAGAAAGTTTACACTCTTGCATGAATTTACTGTACATAATAAAAATGTGCAGTATATTCAACATACAATTATGATGAGCTGTGCCATTTTCATATGTACAATACGGGAGTTCTATTAACAAGTTGCACCCAGCTGAAGCATAAACTCTATTACTTCTTTCAGACAACCTCAGTAACTCAAAATCCTGGGTTATTGCAACGACTTGAGGCTTTTTCATTGCTTCAAAGGTAACAGTGAATGAATGTTTAAGCTCAACAAAGGTGGAACTTATTTTAGGAAAAAATCCATTTAACATTCCTTCCTTGAAAACTATTAGCAAACTTAATCACATAGCAATTTCAAACTATAAAAAATTATAAAATCCATAACATCCTGGATTTTCAAACTTTTTTTATAATAAAGTGACTGCTGTTTTGAAGTACAGTAGAAATCTGTATGATGTGATAAATAGATTATTTTCTGGAGTAGAAAGCATATAGAGTATTTTTGGGAGTAGAAATCTTTGTACATACTTTTGTAATAGTAAATGACATTTATGATGATGCATTTTCCTTAAGTGTTAATATTTTGCTTATAGTCATTGCTGATCCAGCAGTTTGCAGTTTTAAGATATTTAAATTGAAAATGGAGCATGTAGTTTGACCATTATTAAAGTGGTACGAGGATGATCAGAGGGCTGGAGCACCTCTCCTATGAGGACAGACTGAAAGAGTTGGGGCTGTTCAGTCTGGAGAAGAGGAGACTCCCAGGTGACCTTATTGTGGCCTTCCAGTATCTGAAGGGGGCCTACAAAAAACCTGAAAAGGGACTTTCTAGGCTATCAGGTAGTGAGAGGACTAGGGGGAATGGAGCAAAGCTGGAGGTGAAGATATTCAGACTGGACGTGAGGAGGAAGTTTTTTACCATGAGAGTGGTGTGAGCCTGGAATGGGTTGCTCAGGGAGGCGGTTGAGGCCTGGAGGTGTTTGCAGCCAGGCTGGATCAGGCTCTGGGCAGCCTGATCTAGGGTAGGGTGTCTCTGCCCATGGCAGAGGATTGGAACTAGATGATCTTTGTGGTCCCTTCCCTGACTGATTCTGCATAGTCATCTTTGTTGTGCAGGGAATAATAGAATCATAAAATGCCAGGAGCTGGAAGGGACCTCAAAAGATCATTTAGTCCAACCCCTGTGCCAGAGCAGGATCACCTGTACCAGATCACAAAGGAACACATCCAGGCAGGTTTTTAATGTCTCCAGAGAGGGCAACTTTACAACTCTCCTGGGTCCACAACTTCCCAGGGCAGCCTGTTCCAGTCTCCTGTCACCTTTGTAGTGAAAAAACTCCTCCTCATTCTTAAGTGAAACATGTATTTATACATGTAATACAAAAATACCAATACAATAGAAATTTCTTACTTAATTTTCCCCATGTAATACTGCGTCCTATTTTGCATCATCTTTTCATTATAAAGAAGCGACTACAGAATTCTTATCAAAAAGATAGTTAATGAATCTGTCACATTAATAATTTATGTGTTTTCCTTCCATACAGAGCTGCAAAGTCAGTTATTGATAGGAGTGGGAAACAGACAGATTTTTTTTTAAATCTTTTTCTGTGGCAATGCCAGTGGGATTTGCAAAACTGTTACTCTGTCAGACAACTAGAACAGTGAGAAAAATACTCTGAATATATTCTAACTGTGGAAACAGAACAAGCCAATTCCTGTAGAAAGGACTTGATATTTAAGTCAATCTGTTTTATGTGGCCACTTCCTAGTTTGAGCTATTTCATAGAATCATAGAATGGTCTAGGTTGGAAGAGACCTTAAAGATCATCCAGTTCCAACTCTCCACCATAGGACACCTCCCACTAGATCAGGTCACTCAAGACCTCATCCAACCTGGCATTGAACACATCCAGGGAGGGAGCAGCCACAGCCTCCCTGGGCAATCTGTTCCAGTGCCTCGCCACCCTTACTGTGAAGAACTTCCTCCTAACATCCCGTTCAAATCTCCCCTCCACCAACTTGAACCCATTACTCCCCATCCTGTCATTACAAGACCTTGTGAATAGTCCCTCTGTGGCAGAGCGGGGCACTGCCCACCGGAGGTTTGAATGGGGTGTGAACTTTGGCAGGGCACACCCAGTCCACTGCCCCACCAGAGGTGTGAATGGGGCAGGAAACGGTCTTCCTCCCTCCCCACCTCTGTCACCGGAGGCTTAGTACAATAGGTGTCAAGTGCCTTCTCCCACCCTCTGTGGGCTTGAACAGGGAGGCAACAAATCACCTTAGTATATATATGGCAGCTGGACAGATTGGAGCAGGACTTGCACGGACTTGCAAGGACTTGCTCAGACCTTCACTGGGACCTGCACTTAGGCCTGAACTGGGGCCTGCACTGGGACCTGAACGGACCTGAACACGGACCTGGAGACACGAACCTCGCACGGACTTTGAGACAGTCTCCCATCTGTAAGTAGAGCAAAGCTGTTTCATGCCCAAACCTTTCAATTTTTCCTGATTTTCCCTGAATTACAAAAAAAAGGCATCCTCATGAAGACTTTTCCCGACCGAATTAGAACCCAAACTTAAACTAATCTACACACAGATTGTGGGTGGGGCTTTTGGAAATTATAAAAGCTACATAACTTATAATTTCAGCCTCTTCAATCGCCCACAATAAATACACCCTCCTCAACCATCCTGTAGGCCCCCTTCAGATATTGGAAGGGTACTATAAGTTCTCCTCAAAGCCTTCTCTTCTCCAGGCTGAAAAGCCCCAACTCTCTCAGCTGTCCTCATAGCAGAGGTGCTCCAGCCCTCTGATCATCTTTGTGGCCCTCCTCTGGACTCTCTCCAGGAGTGCCATGTCCTTCCTGTGCTGGGGGCTCCAGAACTGCACACAGTACTCCAGGTGGGGTTTGGCAAGAGCAAAGTAAAGGAGGAGAATCACCTCCCTTGCCCTGCTGGTAATGCTTCTCTTAATGCAGCCCAGGACACAGTTGGCTGAGCCGCGTGTGCACACTGTTGCTTCATGTTGAGCCTCTCATCCACCCAGACCTCCAGGTCCTTCTCCTCAGAGCTGCTCTCCAGCCACTCACCATCCAGCCTGTATTTGTGCTTGGGATTGCAGCGACCCAGGTACAGGACCTTACACTTGGCCTTGTTAAATTTCATGAGGTTAGCCTGGGCCCATCTCTCCAGCCTGTCCAGATGCATCCCTGCCCTCCAGCAAGTTGACTGTGCCACACAACTCGGTGTCATCTGCAAACTTGCTGAGAGTGCACTTGATTCCTCTGTCCATGTCACTGACAAAGATGTTAAACAGCACTGGTCCCAGCACTGTCGCCTGAGGGACGCCACTTGTCACTGGTCTCCAAGCGGACATTGTGCATGCCACCATCCAGCCAATTCCTTATCCAGTGAGTTGTCTACCCATCAAGTCCGTGTTTTTGCAGATTGGTGACCAGGATGTCATGTGGGACAGAGTCTGTAGTGGGTTTGCAGTGACCTGCCCCCCCACCTTTTAGAACCCCGGCTAAAACTCAGAAAAACACACTGGAAGTTAATAAATGAAGCTTATATTTACAGCAATGCAAATATACAAGCAAATATTTACAAGATATAACAGATATTTACAGAAATATACAGTAAA
>VWZI01019168.1:57185-71585 GCA_013396835.1 Psilopogon haemacephalus
CTGAAACAGGAAGTTATCATCAACACATTCCAGGAACCTCTTAGATTGCTGGTGCTGTGCTGTGTTGTCCTTCCAACAGATGTCAGAGTGGTTAAAGTCCCCCATGAGTACCAGGGCCTCTGAGTGTGAAGCTTTTCCTATTTGTTTGTAAAGGGCCTTATCTGCTTCACCTTCCTGATAGGAGGTCTGTAATAGACTCCTACTATGATGTCCCCTTCCCATGCCTTCCCTTTAACCTTCACCCATATGCTCTTTGTTTTTGTGTTAGGTATTCCTAGGTTGAGCTCCATGGATTCCAGCTTATTACTGATGTAGAGGGGTACGCCCCCTCCTCTTCTCCACTGCCTGTCCCTCCTGAAAAGTCTATACCTGTCTATCCCTGTGCTCCAGTCATGAGATCTATCCCACCATGTCTCAGTGATGCCAATGATATCATAAGCCTGGAGACTTGCAAATATTTGTGATTCCTCCTGTTTTTTGCCCATGCTCCTTGCGTTAGTGTAGAGGCATTTCAGTTGTGTCTCTATTGTCTAGTGTTAACATTGCTTATAGGTGCACTTAGTTCAGGTCAGTACTTCACACAGCAAATGAGAAACTATATGCCTAAGAGACACTATATATAGACACATGATTCTGTACAAATAGTTTCTTCAGACAGTGTGCAGTTTTCCCAGTCTTTACCTGTCTTAAGCAGTTGAACTTTCTATTTGACTTTATGTGATTGTACCTGGGACTGCTAATCATCATCTTCATCATAAAATAATCTACACCCACTCTAAGTATTCCATGGCTTTTTTTTTTTTTTAATTCATGGAATGGTTTGTATTGGAAGAAACCTTAAAAACTCATCTAGTTCCAACCCTGCCCATAGGCAGTGACACCTTCCACTAGATCAGTTTGCTCAAAGCCCTATTCAACCCAGCCTTGAATGCTTCCAGGGAATGCATTCGTAACTTCTCTGGGTGACATATTCCAGTGTCTCACAATCTTCATAGTAAAGAATTTCTTCCCAATATCTAATCTAAAGGTAAGCTCTTTCAGTCTGAAAACGTAACCCTTTGTGCTCTTACTGCACTCCATGATAAAAACTCTTTCTGTAGGCACCCTTTAAATGCTGGAAGCTCACTATATGGCCTCGTAAAGCCTTCTTTTCTATAGAATAGAATAGAATTAGCCAAGTTGGAAGAAACCGCCAAGATCATCCAGTCCAACCTATCACCCAGCTTTATACAATGACACTAAGTGCTCCATCCAGTCCTTTCTTGAACACCTCCAGGGATGGCGACTCCACCACCTCCCTGGGCAGCCCATTCCAATGGCAAATCACTCTCTCTATGAAGAATTTCTTCTTAACATCCAGCCTATACCTCCCCTGGCACAGCTTGAGACTGTGTCCCCTTGTTCTGTTGCTGGTTGACTGGGAGAAGAGACCACCTCCAAACCTGGCTACTACCTCCCTTCAGGTAGTTGTAGATAGCAACGAGGTCACCCCTAAGCCTCCTCTTCTCCTGGCTAAACAACCTCAGGTCCCTCAGTCTCTCCTCATAGGGCTTGTGCTCCAGGCTCCTCACCAGATTCATTGCCCTTCTCTGGACATGTTCCAGTACCTCAACATCTCTCTTGAATCGAGGGGACCAGAACTGGACACAGTACTCAAGATGTGGCCTGACCAGTGCTGAATACAACATAACCTCCCTTGTCTTGCTGGCCACACTATTCCTGACAAAGGCCGGGATGCCATTGGCTCTCCTGGCCCCCTGAGCACACTGCTGGCTCATGTTTAGGCTGGATAACCTCAACTCTCTCAGCTTGACTTCACAGAAGAGGTTCTTCAGACTCTGATGATTTTTGTGCCAGTTCCCTGGAATTACTAGAGCAGACCCACATTTTCTTATGCTAGAGTCTCAGAACTGGACACAGAACTCCAGATGTGGTCTCACGATATCAGAGGGAAAGAATCACCTCCCTTGACCTACTGGACACACTTCTCTCAATGCAGTCCAAGATGCAATCAGCTTCCTGCACTGCAAGCACACATTGCTACCTCATGCTCAATTTTTTCTCCATCAATATTCCCATGTCCTTCTTTGCAGGGCTGCATTCAATCCACTCATCACCCAGCCTGTATTTGTGCTTCAGAAATTCTTCAATGTTTAAAAAAACTTAATTGAAAATTAACGTATTCTGGACAGTTTGCCTTGCCTGGCTTTTCCAAAGGTACTACAAAGATGATTCTGTAGATTGTTAGGTGTTTAATTTTAGAACTATTATATCCTTTGCAGGGTTCCTGTGAAATTAATTACCTCGATTCATCTTGTTTTGTGGTTATGTCATCTGATGTTATTTTTAGTCAAAAAGTTTCTATTAATAATTCTCACTTTGACAATGCCATTGGTGGCTTGAAGATTTTCATTAGGTATCAGAAAGTGTTGCCAGACAGTTTTCTTTAGTGAGAGTATATCTGGGGTTTCTTTATTATATATAATTAGCCTGTAAAATATATTTCTTTTATCTAGAAATTCCTGTGTATACAGTCCCAGTGAAAAGCCACTTTTATCTACTCTCTTCTTTCTAACTTCACTGCAGTAAAGGTGGAAGTTAAGAGAATGCTGCTATACGGCATTGCTAAGTTCAAATCCAAAATGTCTTTCCAGCCATTCTGTTTCTCCATAGTCTAACTGACAGTTGAACCAGGAATACCAGTATATGCTGGCATCTTTATGGAAACTCCTACTTACTCTTCATCTAGATAATAATAGCAGAGCATACCAATTTACAGGTACTTAAGCAATTACCACAAAAATATTTGTTGTTTTATCTGTTTTGAGAGAATTACTGATTTTAAGTGCTGTGGTAAGTCTACCTTGTAGTTAGAAAAAAAAAAAATTGGTCTGGTCTTTCAGCATAATTATTATGAATCACAGCCAACTTGGTCTTAACTGCCCAAAGGCAATATTTCAATGTTAATAAAAAAACCTACTGTGTTTCCTAGAAGAAGCTGTTCTTTCCTCATACATGCCCTAAACTGACTTAAGCCTCTCTAGTCTAATAATTTTGGAAGATGCCTGTGGCTCCTTGGCAATTTTGTCCACAAAGACACTGCAGCATTCACCAGAGAGTTAACTGGTATTGGCAAAGTGTAAATTAATTTACATTACACTGCTAAAAAGATATATCTTTGGCTTTCATGTAGTTCACCATCTCTGGAAGTCACTGCTGTAAGAAGGGCCTGAAAGCATTAATCCGTCACTGAATAGCTAAGGGATGCTTCTGTCAAGCAGCTGTGATAAAACAGAAAGAAAGAAAAAAAGAGTGTTGATACAGTACAACATGAAAGGTCTTTCAAGGTGTACTGGTGTTGGCTGGATGCCTTGGTACTGGTGGGGCAGAATCCCTGTGCAACTATGTGCTTCAGGCCATTAGAAGTTATGAGTCACCCAGGACAGCTGACTCGAGTTGGCTCCCAAGCGTATCACAGACATAAGCATCACACTCAGTATAAAGGAGGAAGTTTGCTGAGAAGGAAGTGATTTCTTGCTAATCTTCTACTTGGCTTGCCTGCTCTCAAGGACTGCTTTCCTCAATATTGTGACTGCTGGCCTGAGTATAACTTGATATATCTTTTTTAAACATTGGTATTAATTTAGCTATCTCATTATATCCATTTTCATTTCAGCCTGTGTGTCTTCTCTCCTTTTTCTGATTTCTTTCTCTGAGGGTACACAAGAAGTTGGGAGAGGGTACAGAGATGGGACATCTGACCACAACTGACCAGATGCTATCCCATATGTACTCAGCAAAAAAACAAGGAGGGGGGAGATTGGTGAGGGGGACCGATGATTCAAGGCTGGTTGAGCATTGGTTGTTTAGGTGTAAAAAAATTATTTCATCTGCATCACTTCTGTCTTGTGTTTTATTTTCCTTTATTATTTTTCTTTTTATAACAGCTTATTATTTTTATTTTGGTATACTGTTTTTATCTCAATTATTGAATTTTCTCAGTTTTACCCATCCAATTCTCTCTTCCCATCTCTTCAAAGGGAAGCAGCTGTGTGATGCTTAGTTGCCATCTGTGGTTAAGTCATGACACGAGGGAATCAGGAAAATGTAAGAACTACTATCATGACATTTTAGGAGACCTTATCTTCAAGTATCATTCAAAATTCTATTCCATGTCTGTATTCGCTTCAAGATCTGTGTTCAGAAAGGATGTGACAGAAGTAACATCAGAATAGATGTAAAGAAGGGCCACTAAAATTACTGCCAAGATAAAACTGAAATCTCATGAGATTTTTTTTTTTAGATTAGCAAAAAGAAAGGATGAATCTGATTATTTTTTATTAACATACCAGTTTAAACATCAAGTTAGAAAAATATTTATATTTTAGTCCTATGACTTCATTTATGAAACAAAGATTGTATCTAGATGAAAATTAGAAACATTTTACTATTAAAGAAATCTATATCTTGGACAGATTTTTATTCAGTGTAATAGAAATAGGACAATTGCTTTTAAGATGGACCTCGGTAAATTTAGAAAAAAGAAGATTGTTTTGTCTGAGGACTATGATAACTAACATAATATTAAGCTATAAAAGGTCTGTTTCACTTCTACAGTTATCTTCCATCTCCCTCCATTTACTGTGGTGTATCTGGATCCAAGCAACAAGTGAATTCCATCTGGTTGACACTCAACAATGACATTGTCAAGAAGGAAATAACTGCTCATTTGTAGATATGCACGAAGTGCTGTTCAACCGTGATGCATTAACTTTTGAAGCCTGCTCTCATGTTGTTGAGCTATGTGCATTATCAGTCCTTCACACAGGAGATCGATTAATATTTTCAGCCTCAGGACAGGTGCACCAATTAATACAATTGTGAGAGTAAACAGCAGGATATGATCTGGACCTCAGGACATCAAACTTTACCTGCACTGTCCAGAGTAGGGTTGTTTTGGTTTGAGTGCCTATCTGTCAAAAGAGGACAATTAGACATCGTCTTATAACTGCAATACTTAACAATACTAAATCTTCATGATCTGATGGAGGTTTGGGGTTTTTTTGTGTGTTTGTTTGGGGGTTATTTAATCATTAATGGAATGTGTATTAACTTAAAAGTAATAAAATGAGGCATGGAACATAAATAATCAACATTCTGTAGTAAAAGAAACCTATGTGTGATGGTGTTAGAAGTTTAAAAATTACAAAAAATATTACAAAAAAAATTAACATCTGGTCTGAATAAACTCCAACAATTTGAGGAAGGCAAAAGTACCTAGAGTTAGAAGAAATTTGATGTATTATTTGCATTTATGTTGATGTACATGAAAATAATTTGCTTTTTTAAGTACTTATATGTCAAAGTTCAGTTAAGTTAGAATTAGTCTCTATTTAAATAGAGGATTACTATATAGATTAATTTATATTAAAATAATTCAACTGATTGAATATTCTTTTCAGCACTTAAGAATATTTCATCTACTGAGATTCATGTATGACATACAAAAAGAGAAAAATAAATGTTCTATAAAACCTCAGAAACTCCCTTGATCTTTTTTTTACCAAATGGTCTTGATTAACATGTAAAATATCCCAATTACAGCATTGGTGGACATGATAGATTAACAAAGATGCACCTAATAACAGAAAATCTATAAATGTTTTGTTAAAATTATGACTACTTTTTTCATTAAGTACTCAACTGGCAGAAAATTATGTTGCTAGTCAAAAGCAACAGTTTATTTGCTAATATATTCTGCAAGGTATTTTATACAATGATCATATTTTGTCATTTAACTTTTTAATAATGTGTAACGGTCAAAATACTTGTGATTCACTGTGAATATATTAAGATTTGATGGCAGCCTCCCAATGAACAGAATAGAATCAGAGTGGAGAAACTGATCATTCTTAAACTTGCTCTCCATCTGTATATACTTGACTTTGTGCTACTTGCTAGAAATATATTGATGTATATTAAGAAGGATATATTGATTTAGTAAATTAAATTACATATTTTTCCCCATATAGATATCTTTATATAGATTAAAACTTAACTGAAATTGGATGTGTTCAAACCTGTAGCTGTCAATGCTCTACACAAGTTTTACAGAATCTATTCAAATATGCATCCTTATTGTTCAACACTGAAAACCAAACAAAAACAACAACACAGATGGAGCTATGAGTTTAAAACTAAGCAAAACTTTTCCAGATAAAGGAGTTCATGCCTTTCATAGATGGATGCAGCTGGCCATCTGGCAAATAGGATAAATGTTCTGTGAAGTTCATTTTTATCAGTGTATAGGGAAAATGTATTTAGAGCTATTTAGCATTGTGCTATAAAGATAAATTAAGGATATAATGATTTACTGAGTTGTACTTCAAACGTAGGAAGCAGTAGGGTACATCTAGTGGGGCGAGAGTGTCTTCACCAAGTCAGTCAGGCTTAAGAGGAGAGCTTTAAACTTACCCACAGAAGGAGGAGTTTTGATTAAAAGTAGATGTACTAAATGATGATGTATTAGTAACTAACAGGGAAACAATTCTGAAAGGCATCAAAGGAATTAAGACATGTTCCTCTAAAATGGTTAAATGGTCAATAGCTCAGTTGAAAAGACTACACTGGGAACTACTGACTAGTCAGACTCACCTCCAAGCCAAGTAAGACAATGAAACAAGTCCTCTTGGAAGACATGTCAAAGACGTGGAAGTTTAACATGGCTGAGTGCAATGTCCTGCACCTCACTTAAAGCAATACTTAGTATTAGCAGAGACTTAAGGATGAATGGAGTATCGCTACAATCCTGCAGGAAAATACTTGGGAGTACTGGTGGGTGAAAAGCTGAATATGAGCCAGCAGAGTACACTCATAGCTGAGAAGTCAAACTGTATCCTGGGTTGCATAAAAATAAGTGGGACCATCCTCTCCCTCTACTGTCCTGGTGAGACCCCCCACATGGATTCCTGAATTCAGCTCTGGGGGCCCCAGTAGAAGAAAATCATGGAGCCGTGTGAGTCCAAATGAAGGTCACAAATAGGATCAGAGAGTGGGAATATTCTTCCTCTGAAGAGTCTAGAAGAGGGTATTGTTCAGCCTGGAGACAGAAGCTACATGTTTCAATATACAAAAGAGGCCTTATAAGAAAAAAACCAAACTTTTTAGCAAGGCCTGTACTGAGAGGAAAAGGGAAGATGGTTTTTAACTGAAAGAGGATAGATTTATATTGGATATAGGGAAGACATTTTCTTCAACAATAGTGACGAGGCACTGGAACAGATTGCCCAGAGAGGTTGTGGATGCTTCATCACCGGAATGTGCAAGTTCATATTGGATGGGGCTTTAAGCAACCTAGTATAGTGGAAGGTGTCCATAACAATGGCAGGAGGGTTGAACTGGATGGTATTCAAAGGTCCCTTTGAACCCAAACCATTCTGTGATTCTAGATTCTATGATTACATGATTCTATACTTTTCAGTATGCAACATGCAGAACTGATTTGTGTATGGAAGAAAAGAATAAAGAAGTTGGCAGTGAAAAGTGTCTAGCTCTTTCTGCACACACTTATATGTTGATATAGAGCTTCAAAAAGCTAGAGAATAATAATTATTTCCATCTTAATTATTTTAAATAATTATATTCACAGCTTGAGCATATTTTTTATGCTACTAATACTTTCATACTAATTTTAAACAACAAATTGTTTATATGACTGTTTAAAGTATTAAAAAGGAAATAAGATTGTATAATTTTTCAAATATTTCATTTTATGTTTCATAATAATCAACTTCTTAACAATAGCCAAAATAGCTCTTTAGTAATTAGATGCTTTCAAAATTAAGGTATGTAACTGAATTTTAAACAGCAACTAGAACAATTATTTTGGTTTTCAAGACAAATAATATATTTCAAATTGTTCCTACTTTTGGGATATAGAAAGCAAACCCAATACTTAAGTAAAATGCATTAGAAGACATTTTCTTTCAGTACTAATTTTATTTTCCACAAAGCAATTTACACTAGATTTGGACATTTGAAATCAAGGATTTATTATCTGTTGAGTTTTTGCCTTCATCTGAAAATAGCAACTGATTTTATATCAAGCCTCATAGTAAATTATCATATAGATTTTTAGAGCACAAATTTACTACTACATCAGGGTTTAATTTAAAATGTATTATGATTGACTTCATTTTGCATATTAAACATCAAAATAATCAGATACACAATGGTTGAGGTTATTCTGTCTCATTCATCTAGGACTTCAAGAGCTACACCACAATAGCACACCTGATATTTGAATACAATTAGTATGAGAACTGATCATGCCTTTTTATATGTAAATGATGAGTTAGGTATATGAACAGCTGCCTTTAAAAATACAAGTATACAAAAGGAAAAAAAAAGGCAAGGCTTTTTATACAAGGATTCTGTCCTAGTTTTGGGAAATGACTGAAAAGTAAATATGTGTAAATAGCAATAAGAAAGATTAAGAAAAAAATTTAGAATAATATCAGTAAAATACTGTGCTGTAAAGATATTTAACAGCCTAATGATAGATCACTACATATATATATATATATGTGTCTTTATTTGTATTCTGTATTCAAAATAGTAAACCAAATTCAAACTCCAGTTCAGCTGAAATCAATGCAGTGGTTATAACAGGTAACTACTTTCAGTCTCAGTCAGAAATTGTGTAAGTATCTGTGGATCATATGAAGCTATGATTAGGCAAGCCCTAGATACAGAAAATACATCTTTTTAACTTAAATTTATTCATCATTCAAATTCATATTGTACTACTCTATTATTATGCTATAAGAATATAGAAAGAATAGCTACTGATGCTGATATAAAAAAAAAGTTGCAGGTAAAATCTAGTTGGCTGAAGAATTTAATGTTCCAATTCTTGAGCTCAGCTCTTGCTATCTATTTTGTAGTGTCATTTTCCAATATCTTTTTATAGTAAGTACTAGAAACTGTAAGTCATACATTGGAGTTTTCACTGAAATAATACTGTGTCTTAGTCACAGTCTATACAGTAGATTCATAGTCACTCACTGTGATTTAAAATGAAAGAAACCAAACAAGACAAATCCTATTTCCTTCCCCAAACAGGTAGCTGTATCTTGGCTTCAAGAGATCCATTACCCTGAACTAGTATGATGTTACTTTTTTATTATTACTATTGAGATATGAAGAATTATCATTGTAGAAGGCAGGAAAAAAATACCTCCCTACTGATTTTTCAGTTTAAAGTTAGAGGAAGTAAAAGAAGCACATTAGAAGAGCTGAAAACTGCTAACTGAAGGACATTTTCAAGTGTGAAAGAAGATTTCAAACTAAGAGCTGGCAAATAAAATGCACACTACCCTAAGAGAACAAGAAAGATTGGTGGAAATTTGCCATGAGGAAACAATGAAAGAGAACAACAGTGAAAGAGGAGATTAATGAAAAACTCAAAATTATGGGGGATATGGTTGAACAACACCAAGCTTCTGGTGATTCTTCTGATGTCAGTAGAATTTTTGTTACAAACCTTGACAGGAGAAGGATAGAATTTTCTTTGTACTGACTGTAACTGACAATTTTATTCATGGTTCATAACATCTGCTTCAATGAACAGCAGCTGGCTAACAACTTGACAAAATACTAGCTGAATTAGAAAGCTGTGAATCACTGAACTCTTCCAATTACATGCTCAAAAGATTCCATGAACATCAAAACTTCATGTATATAGGTGTAGTGAACATTTGTAGCACCAGTGTCATGCAGAAATGGAATACTAGTAGTACAATCTGTAATCTATGCCAATATTCTCTGGCAAAAATGGTAAATGCATAATTGTGGTCTCTGTTTGTAGTTGGTGTCTGGTGTGTCTATTTTGGCATGCTGTTGGAATACATTTCCTGCATTTGATAGACTGGTAATGCAGCTTGTTATTTGTTGTAAAGTTGCCTAGTGGTTTCATGGCTATCCATCAATAATTCAAAAAAGCAAAGACATTTTAATGCAATTTTTATCTTTGTTTTTTCATTTTCTAGAACCTTGAGGAGATACTAAAATCCTTTGTGAAATACTATCAACTTCTGTAATTACTTTTGTTTCCAATATAGAAGTATTCAGAAATGTACGTATTCAGATTGTTGGTAAATGTCTTATTTCATAGGAGCTTTAGGATTTGAGGAAATGCTGAGTTGAATTCTTACAGTTGTGATTCATGACTAAATATTTAATATAAGTATCTACATGAGATACAGAAATTCTACTGGATATTTCCATTGTACACACCACAGTGTCCTAAACAAATAGCTACCTGACCCCTGGAATGGGATTCAGAAGACACATGGAGCAGAGCTGTGGTGCTGACTGGTAAGTCCTGCTCTAGAGACTTTTGAGCTTCTTTTCTGTGGGTTCCCTGAGCCATGGGAGCCAGAGGAGAGTGGGAGCACCCGAAGGCTCTCAGCACCCATCGTGATTTAGGCTTTGAGGGTGACGTGGCTAGAGGCATTGCTGGGGTAACCACAGGGAATCTAAACATGGTGAAACCAGCAGCCAGTCAGTCCACGTGGAGCGGAGCTGCACTGTCTGGCCCAAACACATGCAGACATGTGGGCACATGCGCAGCCTGTCGCTCTGCACTGCAGCCTGTGGGAGGGTGAGTGTAAGCACTGCACACTTGTTCTGCCCTATACAGTAGAAATGGCGTCCACCTAATAGAAAGCAATGGCCTCCTTGTGCAGTGCTGCCACCACTGATGCTGCTACACAGACTTTCATAGGAAAGACACAGCCACCCAGGCATCAGGCTGCAACAGTGTCTGCCTATGATGCCAGTGCAGGAGGGTAGTAAAGAACCAACCTGTGGGAGATGTGCCCAAGTAGAGGAGCTCCTTCACACAGTGACAAAACTCTGTGATGAGGTCAGTAGCCTAAGAAGCATTAGGGAGTGTGAGATAGAGATTGGCCATTGGAGTCACACCCTGATGGCTCCCAAGGAGGCTCATCCGTCAGTTGGAACACAGGACAGGGGGAAGTGGATACAAGACACTTCTCAGAGCAGAAAGCAACCTCATAGCCAGCCTCCCACACATTCCCAGTTGCCCCTAAGTAAAAGGTATGAGGCCCTGGCATCTGAAGAAAAGCCAAATGAAAATGAAAATAGTGATCAAAACACATCCACAGAGTTACCAAAGGTAAGGCAGTCACAACTGCGAATCATAACTGCCTCTACCAAGAAAAGGAGAAAAGTAGTTGTTGTTGGGGACTCCAACCTGAGAGGGACAGAAGGTCCCATTTCTCAACCTGACCCATTCCATAGGGAGGTCTGTTACCTCCCTGGGGCCCGAGTTAAGGATGTTATTAAAAAATTCCCAGGTTTGGTAAAGCCACCTGATTATTACCCACTACTAGTAATAGAGATTGGCAATGATGAGGTTGAAGAGAGAAGAATAGAAGAGATCAAAAGGGATTTTAGGACACTGGAGTGGATGCTGCAAGGATCAGGGGCACAGGTTGTTATTACATCATTACCTTCATATTCAAAGACCAGGAAGTCCAAATGAATAAGGCCCTTTATAGATAGATAGGGGTTCCTGCCCATTCATAAACCCTGGTCCTCATGGGGAACTTTAACCACCACATCTGTTGTAAAAATAATACAGCAGGGTATAGGCAACCCAGGAGATTCCTGGAATGAATCAACAATAACTTCCTCCTTCAAGTGACAGAGGCACCAACAAGAAGGGGTGCCATGCTGGACCTTGTTTTCACCAACAGGGAAGGACTGGTGGAGAATATTAAGATCATGGGCAGCCTTGGCTGCAGTGACCATGAGATGGTGGAGTTTGAGATCCTAAGGGCAGCAAAGCTTGAAACCCTTGACTTCACAAGAGCTGACTTTGGCCTTCTCAGGGATCTCCTTGTTTGGATATCATGGGACAAGGCCCTGGAGGGACTGGGAGTCCAGGAAAGCTAGCTGACATTCAAGAATCATCTCCTCTAGGCTCAAAGACTCTGCATTCCTAAAAGGAAGAAACTGGGTGAAAATGCCAGGCCTGTACGTATGACCAAAGAACTTCTGGCCAAAATCAAGCACAAAAGGAGACTCCGCAGGGAGTGGAAGCAGGGACAGGTGGCCTGGAATTATTTCAAGGAAATTGCTTGGGAAACCAAGGACAAGGTTAGAAAGGCTAAAGCCTTGATGGAAACAAATCTGGCTAGAGACATCAAAGATAACAAAAAAGTTTTTACAGGAAGAACTAGAGAGAATGTGGGAGTCCTCCAGAGGGATACAGGTGATGTGGTTACTGGGGATATGGAGAATGCTGAAATACTCAAAGACTTTTTTGCTTCAGTCTTCACTGGCAATGAATTGAGCCACACCACCCAAGACACAGAGGGCAATGCCTCAGTCTTTGCTAGTCAAACGATCTGTCCTCATGGTATTCAGCCCCCTGAGATGAAAGCTGAGGTTGAAGATCAAAGTAATCCCCTTATAATCCAGGAAATAGAAAAGAAGGACTTGCTAAGGGAATTGGACATCCACAGGTCTATGGGGCCGGACAGGATCCACCTGATAGTGCTGAGAGAGCTGGCCAAACCACTCTCCATAATCTATCAGCAGTCCTGGTTAACGGTGGAGGTCCCGGATGACTGGAAACTTGCTAATATGACACCCATCTACAAGAAGGGCAGGAAGGAGGATTCGGAGAACTATAGGCCTGTCAGCCTGACCTTGGTATCGGAAATTATGGAACAGTTCACCCTGAGGGTGATCACACGGCAAGTACAGGATAACAGAGGGATCAGGCCCAGCCAACACAGGTTCATGAAGGGCGAGTCCTGTTTAACCAACCTGATCTCCTTTTATGATAAGGTGACACACTTAGTGGATGAGGGAAAAGCAGTGGATGTTGTCTACCTGGACTTCAGTAAGGCATTGACACCATTTCCCATAGCATTCTGCTGGAGAATCTGGAGGCTTGTGGCTTAGATAGGTGAACTCTTTGCTGGGCTAAAAACTGGCTGGATGGCAAATCCAAGAGATGGGTTTGTGTTGGTTTGAGCTAATTGGAGAATTTGAGTGAGAAATTAGACTATTGGCTGAGAGTTAAACATACAGCGTCACTTCACCGAGTTTCATTGAGACAGAGAAAACAAAATTGTTTTGAGAAACGTTCTCAAAACATCTAGATAGCCAATGTGCTTGCAGAGGGCCAGTCTGGCTTGGGTCTATGCTGGCTCCGGCAGCTTTTTCCTTCGTCTCTCTGCCTTTGAACTAATTCAGAGTTAAAAATCACTAAACCTACTAACCTTTCTCCTACCACTAAATCTCTCTGATCTTCGGCTTATCTGCAGCATCATCAAGAGGTGAGATAAAGCTGGGGGAAGGGGGGAAAGGTGGTAGGGAGGTTTGGCTATCCTCTCTTGGATTTTGGTCTCCAGGAGGGGTGTAGTGTCTGTATTCCCATTTTATTGTATATTTTTGTAAATATCTGTTATATCTTGTAAATATTTGCTTGTGTATTTGCATTGCTGTAAATATAAAGCTTCATTTATTAACTTCCAGTGTGTTTTTCTGAGTTTTAGCTGGGGTTTTAAAAGGTGGGGGGGCAGGTCACTGCAAACCCACTACAGGTTAAATCCAGTTGGTGACTGGTCACAAGTGGAGTTCCTCAGGCCTCAGTTTTGGGGCCAGTCTTGTTTAATCTCTTCATTAATGACCTGGATGAGGGGATGGAATGCACCCTAAGGAAGTTTGCAGATGACACTAAATTAAGCAGAAGTCTCAATCTGCTGGAGGGTAGGAAGGCCCTGCAGAGGGTTTTGGACAGGCTGGAGCAATGGGCTGAGGTCAATTGCATGAGGTTTAACAAGGCCAAGTGCCAGGTCATGCACCTTAGCAACCCCCAGCAGGCTGGGGGAGAAGTGGCTGGAAATCTTCCTGAGGCTTTTGGTGGACAGCCGACTGAACATGAGCCAGCAGTGTGCCTAGGTGGCCAAGAAGGCCAACAGCATCCTGGCCTGTATCAGAAATGGTATTATCAGCAGGAGTACTCAGCACTCATGAGACCACACCCTGAGTACTGTGTCCAGTTTTGGTCACCACAGTTTAGGAGGGACGTTGAGGTGCTGGAGCAGGTGCAGAGAAGGGTGAGAGATCTGGAAAACATGACAGACATGGCAGACTGGTGAAGTTCCTGCTGACTGGAAAAAGGCAAATATAATACCTATCTTCAAGAAGGGAAAAAAAGGACGACCCTGGGAACTACAGACCAGTCAGCCTCACCTCTGTGCCTGGCAAGATCATGGAGCAGATCTTCCTCAAGGTTCTGCTAAGGCAGATGAAGAACAAAGCAGAGGTGCCTGATGCCAACCAGCATGGCTTCACCAA
>VWZI01019168.1:86158-111252 GCA_013396835.1 Psilopogon haemacephalus
TTCCTCTCTCCCTTTCTTCCTCCCTTTCTTTCTTTCTTTCATACAAAATAGTTTAGTGTTCCTAAATTTTTGCTGTGTTTATGTAGAAACACATTGTTTGATGATGCAGTCTCTATGTAATTTTCTGTTTCTCTCACTTTTCTAACTACTTTAAATTACTAGTCAATTTCTATGCCATGGAAGGTTACTGCAGGTATTGATGTAAAAAAAGAACAATTAGCTGAGATTATTATGGTTAAACCACCAGCCTTAAAATGTGAGTTTTACTTAACTCTACTTTTTCTAGTACTACTTAGAATTTTGGATTTTTTATTTTAATTGTAGAAATGTGGGAGATAGAATAATAGATTTAGACTCTTAAAAAGTAGAACTGAAGAAAGAAAAATAAGTGTTTAAAAGCCCTATTAGTAAGCCTTTGTTGAGAGGTCTTTACCTTACTGAAACAAATGCCTAAGACAAGAATCAGAAGGATGTACCTACTACCAGATTGTGAAGACCTAAGATTCCTTAATACCTTTAAAAATTGTATTAAATAATCTGCAGAATTTTCCTATGATCCTATGAATGTAATAGAATTTTTAAGTATTGGAATAAAAATATACTGAGCAATTAAATATAGGTATGTTCAAGCAAAGGACATCCTACAGTTCACATGAAGGCAAGAATGCACTGATACAATTAAGGCACAACATTCCACTATGTCTCTCTAGTTACTACTGCCTCTCTCTATTTTTATGTTGCTAAACATGATATTACTGAAATATGTTGTCATAAAATGTGATACCAAAATCTCATTTTAGCCATAAACTGATTGATAAATATTTTTTGAAGGGTCTTGAAACACAGAACAGCTAATAATGACAATTAATCTGCCCTTATATCAATCTACAAGCCTTTAATTATATATTTTCTGTCTGCTTGAAGAGGGAAGTGATAGAGCAGTTTGGTAGGTATCTGGCATCTAGCCAAGGCCAATCCAACACAATTATAGCAGCTTGCAAATTTTCTTATTTCTATCAACAGAAATTGGGCAGAATTGTAAAAATTTGAATAAGTAAGTTCTTCCCTCTAGAAAAATTCAAAGTTAATTCACAGATTTTTTTTTTGTAGTGTTTCATTGGAAATTATTACTGATTATGGAACTGTGTGGATGCTTTTTCTGCCATTAAACAAAAACAGTGTTATAGAGCACCAAATAAGCTATGTTTCTTTCATAAAATATCTAACATTTTCTTGTGTGAAAGACAGACTCTTATTTATAATATAACCCATACAAGATTCTATGCTAAAGTTAGAAGTGTTATTTCAGCTGCATTAGTGTGTTTCATTTTTCAAGGTCTCTCAGGGCACCTAAAATAATTGCAAAAATTGAAGACATACACTACTAATGAAGTCTATTTTGTAACCTCAGAGCTATGTTCTTGCACCATTTTGACAAAAAGTAATTACTTACTTTATTGTACCCAAAGGCTGAGCTTCTAACGTAGGCAAAAAGATAGTAAGGGGAAATGAGAATACATGTTGAATTATGTGTGCCAGATAGGTAAAAATAAAACTAAATAAAATATTACTTACTAATAAGCCTCCAAATTTTGAGATTAATTTTATAAGCACACTCATGAACAAAAAGAAAGGAGAATTGTGTGCTGTTTTTCCCTAGTAAATACTACTTTTTAAGACATTGAAAGCTGACACATCTAAATAAATGCTCATTTTTATTTTAATCAAAGTGAATTATTCATGTCAGCAATAATGACTGTAGTTTAAGAACAAAGTAGGTTGGAAGTTCTGTTTAGTAATGTGAGAACTCTTGTCATGACAGGTTTTACAGTCTGACATAAAGTTTCCTGTGCTGTATTTTTATTGTTTTGGCAGGCTTTGTTTTCTATTGTAATTACAAGAAGATTATTTTCCCTTTTATCTTTCCTCCATACCACAAAAGCACTTCCAAGTTGTCACAGATGAGATCACTGCAAGAACAGATCACACTAACCAGTGAACTAAAATCTAAAAGGCATTTGCAAAAGAGAGTAGGTATAGTATCTAATTATTGATGTTTATGTTAAGAATTCTGATTTGTGGCACATACAAAACAGATCCTCTGAGCCAGTTTAGCATGCTAGAACAAAGAAGCAGAACTCCAAAGGTCAATATTTCAAGCCCTGGCCAGTGGCAGGGCTCTTTTGCCAGCCAGTCCCTCCTTGGGATCAGCTTTTCTGTGATGCCAGACACACCTACTTGTGTTCCTCTGTGCCAGTCAGCTGTTGTGTTTGGAGTTTCTGTTGTTGGTGGTTTGCTTGTTTGGTTTGTTTGGTCTGGTTTTAATATTAGCTTACTGGCTTAAGCCACCCCTGGAATAAGTAATTAGTGACCATAACAGTGTTTCTATCATCCTCTTCTGCCTCAAATGTGTTAGGAAAGTCTAGGTTTTGTTTATTGTTTTGTTTTCCAGGTCATGTCAGTTAGGACTGGGCTAGTTGAAATTTCACTTTTTTGGCTTGTGCTTATGAGTAGAGTTTATCTCATAAACCTATGACTGAAAGCTATTGTATTCCTCTCATTTTGTAGAGACTACAGAGCATGTTAGATAAGAAGCATGATATGAAACTAGTGTCAGATAAATTTTATATGTACAAGGTCACATCTCTCTTCAGAGTGTCTCAGTACTACAAAGAATCTGGGAGTCCAACTGGTTTAATTAAACAAACACTAAAACCTTTTGTTAAAATTAATTCCAGGCTAGGCCTATATACTGAGCTCTAAATCAATTTAAAATCATCTAAAGTCATCCTGGATAAATAGGGTCTGAGTCTAGCTGTGCTGCTTCTTGCACCATTCCCAGAGCTCAGATTACATTTAGGTACATGGTTCATGAGAATATTTATCTTTATTAATAAAGGAATTTAGTCAACTTATATGGGAAACAAGTCCCTCATCACTTTGACTACAACACTGGTTATTGAGAGACAGGTAAATTCCTTTACTGTATTTAAAATAAGGTTTCATCATTGCATAGTATCTAGTGGGATACTCCAAAATAAGACCAGAAATAAATCAGAAGGCAATTTAATCACAGAATCACAGAATTTTAGAGGTTGGAAGTGACGTCCAGAGATCACCTCCGGGTTGCCCAGGGAGGTTGTGGCTGCTCCCTCCCTGGAGGTATTTAAAGCTAGGTTAGCTGAGCCCTTGAGCAACCTGTTCTAGTGGGAGGTGTCACTGCCTATGGTGGGGAGTTTGAACTAGATGATCTTTGAGGTCCCTTCCAACCTAAACCATTCTACGATTCTGTGATTGTATGATTTGGGGTAGTTTACATAGGCACACATCCAGGCCAGTTTTAACACTCTCCAGAGAAGGAGACTCCACAAACTCTCTGGGCAGCCTGTTTCAGTGTTTTGTCACTCTCACCATAAAGAAAATTCTCCTCATGTTGAGGTATGTGCTAGTTTGAACTAATTAAAGGATTTGAATGAGAAATTAGGCTATAGGCTGAGAAATGAAAACACATGATGCTACCTCACTCACAGCTTTACTGAGTAAGCAAAAAAAAAAATATTTTAAGAGTTGTAACCCAAATATAGATAAGTCAGATGGTTTCAAACCTCTCTGGGTTGTGGCTGGCTCTTTGCATGGTTCCTTTCTCCCTGCCTTTTGTAGCTGATTCTGAATAATTCCACTAACTTCTTTTCCTACTACTAACCCCTGGCCAAGCTACCTTCACCAATCTGCTGCATTAACAGATGGCAAGATAAGATTGGGGAAGGGGGGAAGGTGGTAGGGGTGGTTGGTTACCCTTCTTAGGGATTTTGATCTCTGGGAGGGGTGTGGTGTTTCTGTATTAGCTTTTTAATATATATCTGTAAATACCTGTTATACATTTTAAATATCTGCTTGTATATTGTGCATTGCTGTAAATATAAAGCTGCATTCCTTACCTTCCAACTGATTGGGTCCTAGCCTGGGTTAAATCAAAGGGGGGGGAGGGCAGGTAACTGCTAAACCACCACATTATTTTTTAATTGGCTTACCAAAGGTGGGGTGGACATAATTTACATTTGTTTGATTGCTAATTAATCCTGGAAGTTAAAAATGAAGCTGATTCAGTCATTTTTTCTGTGATGAACCTCCGTGCCAAATCCCAGAGAAAAATGCCAATTTTGGCCACAAGCCATCTATGTAAAAACCACACAGTCACATAAGGGATTATCAAGCACAACAGCCAGGTCAGTTTCATTTTAACTTCCAGGATTGATTAACAATCAAGCTAATGCTTTCTTCTCTATTCCCACAGCCAAGGAATGCAGGCCTCAATTTGCATTCACCTGGAGAGGAATCCAGTATCAGTTCAATCGTTTGCCTCAGGACTGGAAACACAGTTCAACGATCTGTCACTCAGTGATTCACAATACACTGGAGAAAGATAAAGCTCCAGAACACATACTATTCATTGACAACATCATTGTGTGGGGCCAAACTGCTGAGGAAGTCTTCGAGAAAGGTAACAAAATTGACATTCTGTTGCAAGCAGGTTTTGCCATTAAGAGGGACAAGGTCAAAGGACCTTCCAGAGAAATTCAATTTCTGGGAGTGTGGTGTCAGGATGGTAGCTGTCACATTCCACAGGATGTGATAGATAAAGTCTCCTCCATGGCAGTTCCCACAAACAAAAAGGATACTCAATCCTTCTTGGGTGCAGTGGGATTCTGGAGACTACACATTCCTGGATTCAGTCAAATTGTCAAACCTCTGCATGATGGGGCTTGTAAAAGAAACCATTTTGAGTGGGGACCTGAACAACAAGAAGCCTTTGATCAGATAAAGCGAGAAGTAGTCCATGCTGTGGGCTTGGGACCTGTGTGATCTTGTCTGGACATTGAAAACATTCTGTATATGCCTGCAAGTGACAATGGTCCAACTTGGAGTCTTTGGCAGAAAGCTCCAAACGAAACATGTGGATGTCCACTTAGTTTCTGGGGTTGTGGCTACAGAGGTTCAGAGGCAAATTACACTGCAACAGAGAAAAAAATACTAGCAGCCTATGAAGGAGTGAAAGAAGCTTCTGAAGTGATTGGAACTGAATCACAATTGCTTTTAGCTCCTAGATTGACAGTTCTAACCTGGATGTTCAAAGGCAAAGGTTCATCACTGCACTGTGACACAGATGCAACATGGTCTAAATGGATGGTTTTGATAACCCAACAAATACACATGGGTAATCTGGACTAACCTGGTCTGGTGGAAGTGATCACCAACTGGCCAGAAGGCACAGACTGTACAAGACCCCCAGAGGAGAAAGTAATTTGTGCTGAAGAAGCTCTTTGCATGGCTCCTTTCTCTCTGCCTTTTGTAGCCGATTCTGAATAATTCCACTAACTTCTTTTCCTACTACTAACCCCTAGCCCATCTACCTTCACCTATCTGCTGCATTAACAGATGATGAGATAAGACTGGTATGAAAGTGCAGACCAAAACAATAAACCAGAAGGATAATTGTGTTAGTTTGAGCTAATTGGAGAATTTGAGTGAGAAATTAGACTATTGGCAGAGAGAGGTAAACACAGTGTGTCACTTCACCAAGTTTTACTAAGAGAGAAAAAAAAGTTGGTTTTAAGAACTGTTCTGAAAACAACCAGATAGCAGACAGCTTCTGTCCGTTCTGGCTGTGGCTGCCTCTCTTGCATGGTCTCCTTTCCCTTTGTCTTGGTAGCTAATTCAGAGTAAAACTACTAACTTTTCTCCTACCATGAATCTCCCTGGCTGATTTACTTCAGCTTATCTGCAGCATCAGTAGGTGGTGAGATAAGACTAGGGAAGGGGGGAAAGGTGGTAGGGGGTGGTTGGTTACTCCTCTCTTGGAGATTTTGGTCTCTGGGAGGGGTGTGGTGTCTGTACTACCTTTTTACTGTATATATCTGTAAATATCTCTTATACCNAGGTAACTGCTAAACCACTACAATAATGTACTCAAAAAGAAGGCACAGATTGGGGAAGAGGGGAAGGTGGTAGGGGTGGTTGGTTACCTCTCTTAGGGATTTTGATCTCTGGGAGGGATGTGTTGTTTCTTTATTAGCTTTTTACTGTATATATCTGTAATTATGTGTTATACATTGTAAATATCTGCTTGTATATTGTGCACTGCTGTAAACGTAAAGCTTCATTCCTTAACTTCCAGCTAATTGAGTCCTAGCCTAAGTTATTTCAAAGGGTAAGGGGGCAGGTAACAGCTAAACCACCGCAAGGTGAAACCTTCTATGTTCCAATTTGTAGTCATTGCTCATGCTCTTACTGTTGATAACCAGAAAAAAGAGATCAGCCTCGTCCACTTGACGCCCACTCCTCAGTACACATTGATGAGCTCTCCTCTCAGTCCTCTCTTCTCCAGACTAAACTGTCCCATGTTCCTCAGTCTCTCTTCACAGGAGAGATGCTCAAGTCCCCAGATCATCCTTGTGCCTCTCTACTGGACTCTTTCTAGCAGGTCCCTGTCTCTCTTGGTCTGGGGAGCACAAAACTGGACACAGTGCTCCTTTTACTTCTGTCCAATCAGCATATTATTTTTTTCATGGCATACTGTCATCAGGTATCTCAGCTCTTATGTGCACAGCCTGACTACATTTTTTATTCAATTATTAAAAAATCATAAACCTGGTCAACCAGGTAAAAATATTTCTATTTCTGAGCTGTACATTGAACAACTAAGTTCCCAATTGTCATTCTTGGACTAGAGAAGACAATTTAATCAGAGCTCTTAGAATAAAACTTAGTAATGTATCTGTTTAGCAATTTTTTTCACAGTTACATTTTAATCTCCGTGTTTTCTCTGAAGAACACAGCAAATTTTTTTGAATCATAATGTCAAGATCATGGACATTCTGAACTAAGTTCAAAAAGAAAACAGTTATTCAAATATAGTTCCATTCTGGAACACATGAGAAATCAAAGTTCTGTGAAGTTTAATTAAGAAGTCATTTCAGCATAAAATAGGTAACCAAAATATTAATATTGAAAAATAAAGAGACATTATATTGATCTCTGTCAACCCGGAAATCTCTGAAAGTCATAAACATATTGCTATTATTCTTTATTTCTATTAGTGTATTGCACATAACTGAGACTTCCAAATTGAAGGGAATATATGTTATATGTAAGTAAAAGATTAGATCAGCTGTATTTCCTGAAAAAGTAGCACTAAGAATTAGTGTTGCACATGTTGGATTAAGGACATTCTTCCTTTCATTGAATCATCATTCTGAGTTACAGAGCTGGAAAACCAATGAAGTGCTCATTGCCATCAGTAAGAAAGTCTTCTATGCTAACAGTATTTCATGCAACTTCAGTACATTAATAATGAGATATGTGGTCAAAATATATATTTATACCATATATACACCATGCTATCAAAATGTGTTCTGGCAAAGAAAAATAGCATTTAATACAAATATTTTACTGACTGCTGCATAATTTAGAATTTGGAATCAATATTTATTCTTTCCTTTTCAAAACAAGATTTATGTGAAAATCATAGATTTGATGCATGCCCCATCGTACTGTTAATTTCAAAGAAACATGAAAAAATATTATTAAATACAATATCTGAATACAATGGTCATAATTTTATAATTAACCCTTTGACAGAAAATAGGTGAATTAAGACATTAAAGGTATATTAATGAAACAGATATTTATACCCTGACAGCAGGATAAAATATTTTCAAGTTTCTCAAGTACCTGGACAGAAATTTTTAATTGATATCTGAACTCAAATCCTCATCAAAAAGACATTAAGAAAAGTTTAGGAGCCAACTCTTCTGAAGCCAGATTCTACTTAAGCATAGTAATTAATTATTTTGACTAACAAGCTCAAAGATCATCTGAGAAGTGCCTCTAATTAGATCTTTAGTATCCCAAGAACAGACTATAAATAAATGTATTAAATCAGAAAAATCATAGCAAAATAGCAATTGGGAGGGAGTGTATGTCAGTATGAATGAAGATCAGGCAACATTCATGTAAAGTCAGTTATTTTTTAAATATTTAGAGAAGTAGCTACAGGGTAGGCCAAGGGTGAAGTCTTTAATTTGGGTGAACAACAGAAAACTTTCAGCATGAATCTTCCAGACTATTATTAACCATAAAATTGTCTATTATTTGACATTTCAAACTTTAGTATGTTTGCCTCCCTTTACAGAAACAATTGTTATAGTTTTCCCAAAAAAAAAAGTAAGAAGCAGACAAAGAAAGAAATCTCCCCCATTGCCAGCTCTTTGTGTAGACATATCTTCAGTGGCTGTCTCAAGTTTTGCATTTCATCAGTTCTGCAGAAAGTAAGCAGTAATTGTTTTCAGGGCAGTCTTGAAATTTCCTTGGCCTTAAGTGATGTGGCATTAGATCAAGTTACACGAAGTAAACAGCACTAACTGCTGACAACTGATTTCTCACTTCTGATGGATGCATATATGAATATACTAATTCTCAGATTTACAGCTGTTGCTAGATACTATTCATTGACAGTGATGGTACACTATTTGATGCAAGTAAGGTGTCCATTTATTGCATGCAAAACACCAGCTTATATAGTCTAGAAACCAAAACTTTTACATTGTGTCAAATAATAATTGGTTAGTGCAACTGTGTACAGCAGAAATTGGCTAGCAACACTTTATTGGGACACACTCCTTATTCAGGCAAAGCTTACATTCCTTTTTGCTTGACACTGCTTAGCTCCTAGACACTCATCTCTAACAAAAACATCTGCCGAGGTTCTGCTCTTTTATGTCTTTTCAGTCCTTCACATTTATCTATCCGCACTAGTTCAGTTGCACCCTGTACCCACGGATTTTTTCCCACTAAAGTCAAAACATTCTCTGCACACCAGTCTCTCAGTACTGTGAGCAATGGCTAACAAAGGAATTCCCTACAATCCATGATCTCTTTTTGTGTCTGAAGTCTTGTGTGAATCTCTTGGGAAGGGATTGCTCAAGTGGGCTGCTAATATTTTTTTATTTTAGTGGCCTTTGAAGACCACAAAACAGTTTATGATTTTTTTATATTGTTCATACAGATAAAGACCATAGGAGCTTATGATGACTGAGCACTATGAAAACTGGGAAAAACAATTGACAAACTCTACTGAGAACATTTAATACTAGAAAAGCCAATATAAATGGTGAAAATTGTTTTTAGGGAAATTAATTTTCAATTTTAAAATTTTTATTGGGATAAATAGAGATGGATAACAGAATGAAAACTTTTAAAGATGTCAATTCCCCAAGATTTTTTACTTTTACCCTGATTATATTAACTATTCTTGTCTTATAAACACCTGCACAATTGATCAGATGGCTGTTATTATGTAGTTAATATATATATAAACATATCTGTGCCTTCTTTTTGAGTACATTATCCTTTTGGTTTATCCTTTTGGTCTGCACTTTCATACTTAGAGGTTCCATCATTTGCTGCATTCTCCAACAATGAAAACTACTTTAAATATACAGTATTGATAATAGTCCATCCAAAATGGATTTACAAAAGCATTTCCTCAAAACATGCTAAATACCAAAGGGCTTGCAGATGAGCTCACCTACAAGTTTATAAGTTCTTAAAGTCCTAATCCTTGGTGTTCAAGGTGTTCATCTCTTTGTTTCTGTATTTACCTGAAAAATCAGCAATAAAAAGAATCATTTGCATTATCAGTTCTACAAGTTCATGAAATAAAGATTAATAGTCAGAAACTTCTGAAAAACCCATAGGGTTCACTTCTTTCTCCATTATTTGAGACTGGGATAGTAACCCTTCATATTAATTCTCCTAGGGTTCTCTTGAATTATAGATTCATAGAATGGTTTAGGTTGGAAGGGACCTGAAAGATCATCCAGTTCCAATCCCCTACTGTAGGCAGGGACACCTCACACTAGAACAGGCCACTCAAAGCTTCATCCAACCTGGCCTTGAACACCCCCAGCGAGGGAGCAGCCACAACCTCCACAAGCTCCCTGGGCAACCCATTCCAGTGTCTCACCACCCTCACTGTAAAGTAAGTGAAGATAAGACAAGGATGAATCTTTGTTTCAAAAAGGTAATTGCAAATGTCCAAAACCATATTCATGTTGTATTAATCTGATTTGACAGAAGTTATAGTTGCAATTATTTAGCCTTTTATCTGTATTTAGGTATCTCAGAAGATAGGGTTTAGATTATCAAATTCTGGCTACAAAACTCATAGTTCATGTTTTAAAAATAATTACTATATTCAAATCTTGTGTTAAATATTGCTAGCAAATGTTAAAAAATATATAACTAGCAAATGACAAAAACCTTAACAAACAGATATTCCTGACATGTATTTCTACATATTTAAATACACTCCTTATTATCGTCTTCAGAAGGTTTAAATGTAAGCTCTACTTACAGTAGAAATAACTGATAGACACTAAATGAAGACTACTACTCAGTTTATATTTCAGTTCTCAGAGCATGATTTTGAAATGATACAACCAGGATCCTCAGAGTGCATGATCATTCACTATAGTGGATTTAATTACAGGATTAAAATACAGTCTTGGGTGCTGCAGTGCAAGGAAATTATTGGTAAACTGGATTGAGTTTAGCCATAAAGATCATGAAGTACGATGATACACCGTCTTGGCTTGAGACTAATTGGAGGATTTTTACAAGAAATTAGATTATATGTTGAGAAGGAAAACAAATGTGTCTCCTCCACTCATAGGTTGGCTGAGATGTATAAGAGTAAGAACCAAACATAGATAAGGGAGAGCTGCTTCAGGCACTCTGCCGGCTGACCTCTCTCCCTGGTTTCTAGCTGGATCTGTCTGACTCAACTAACGAATTTCCTACTTCTAATCCCCTGGCCAATCTTCCTCGCTTACCTGGCACTTAGATAGTGGGATAAGACTGGGTGGTGGGGGGAAGGTGGTAGGGTTGTTGGGAATCTCTCTTGGGGATTTTGATCTCTGGGAGGGGCATGGTGTTTCTGTATTGCCTTTTTACTCTATATATATGTAAATATCTGTAATATATTGTAAATATCTGATTGTATATTGTGCAAAGCTCTAAATATAAAGCTTCATTTATTAACCTCCAGCCAGCTGGGTTATTTTAGAAGTGTGGGGTTGGGGGGTAACTGCCAAACCATCACATACACTGAGAGATCCGGATTAATTAAATCTTTAGGGGAAAAAATGCTATGGAAGCATCTTACTACTGTCTTTAACAGTCAGATATGGTTATAGAAAGTACAGAGCTATAGTACAAAGATACACAGTTAGAGGACAATAGGCAGAAGAGAGATATGTCAATAAAAACTCCAATTATCTTTTAGAGAATTAATCATGATGGGACTGGCCAAATAATGGAATGGTTTGCCTAAGAGTATTGTGAAACTTCTTGGAAGTCTTCATAAACAGATTCTACCAAAGACCATGAGCGAGCAAATAAGTCCTGTTTCAAGCAAGGGGCTGGACCAGATGACTTCCTAGGGTCCCTTTCAAAAGAAATTATGCCTTAAATTTCCAAGTTGCTCTGCATGGATTATTCAGATCAGTTTTAAATTTTCAAACCTTCAGTGTTTCTCTGGAATTACTGCACTTGTTCTAAGCACATTTAATATAATATTTATTTCTGTCCTGCTTTATTTGAGTATTTAACCAGTACATAATTGCCTTGCCTATTGTTATTACCCACACCACAGAAGGTTGTTGGTTTTTTTTTTTAGCTTCAGGAAAGAAATGAGATGAAACAATATTGATTAGTTAGAAAGCAAAAATAAATTATACCTTCAGCACAATTCCTTCCATAAAGAAGTGGCTTAGAAGAAGATTTCAGCATCCCTACCAAGATACGTCCATGGGATCAGCACTAAATTCTATTAGCTACATTGCTCCTACAGAATTACAGTGCAAGTGTATTTTACAGCATATCAAGAATTTTTATGAAAGTCAAAGATTTTTCTTCGTAGTTACATGTAGAAGTAATAAGATTATAAATACATAGAAAGGCATTGTACCTGGTTTCACCATCATATGCCATTATTAAAAGAAAGTAATTCTCTTTCAATTATTTAAATAAATATTTATAAATTACATATGTATATGTTTACACAGGTTTAAGAATATCAGAATTATATGTCCAGGAACATTCCATTTTCTAGGATTTCTTCTAAAGTTTGCATTTTTTCATATTCCTCAGGACTGATTGCCTTTTATTATCTTTGAACTACTGTCTTCTAACTCAACCTTCTAGTGCCTTCAAAGTGTTAAGCACAAATTTTGAAAGAAAGAAATTAGAATTCTCATCAGATTTTTTTTTTTGTTAGAATACTGATACCTTCACAATCCCTTGATTTGTTGTCATTGGACACTGTTTTTTTAACAATTTACATAACAATCTTGCTGAGTTTACACAGCCTACTCTCTCTCAAGACAGATGTGAGGGAAAGTAATACAAAAAAAACCCCAAATTCTGGGTTGAGCTAAAGAGATAATGAGATAAGAAAATGCACATTTGTCTTAACATGTTTGCAAAAAAGCAGAGCAAAATGTGGAATCTGTAGCAGAAGCCAGCAACTTTCCCCCAGTAACAACTCCCTGGCCTGCAGCCAGCCCACTGGAAAAGACCAACACCACAAATCCCAAAACCAGCATCAGCAACTGGAACAGGAGGCCTCTCATGTTACAGTCTGAACTTCAAGACCCATAATACTTTGTTCCAGTCTGCACTTCCATTTTGAAGCCAGCAGTATGCAGCATGGTATGCATATCATCAGTAGATTCAATTTAACCCATGACAACTATATAGAATTGCTAATTTTTAACTATTTCATTAATCCCTGAAGTCAACAATGTGATACAGCAATGACGTTTCTAGCTTGTATTCATAAATTACTGAATTGCTAACATTATCATGATCCTGATGCCAAAGTCTTTCTATGCCTTCATATGGATAATTTTATTTTTCTTGTGATACCTTTTTAGAGTATACTGCCCTTCTGTCACATGACCAAATGACACTGACAAAATGGATTTTAAACTAGACGAAGATAGCTTTAAGGAATCCGTTATGATGCACCCAAGCCTGTGCAGAGAGAGTCTTAGAGATGCTCTCAGAGACTGAAGAGTTAGAATAGAATAGAATAGAATAGAATAGAATAGAATAGAACAGAACAGAACAGAACAGAAAGAATAAGCCAGGTTGGAAGAGACCTCCAAGATCATTCAGTCCAACCTATCACCCATCCCTAGCCAATGGTACTAAGTGCTCCATCCAGTCTTTTCTTGAACACCTCCAGGGATGGTGATTCCACCACCTCCCTGGGCAGCACATTCCAAAGGCAAATCACTCTCTCTGTGAAGAGCATCTTCCTCATATCCAACCATACCTCTCCTGGAACAACTTAAGACTGTGTCCCCTTGTTCTGTTGCTGGTTGCCTATGAGAAGAGACCAAGCCCCATGTGGCTACAACCTCCCTTTAGGCAGGTGCAGACAGCAATGAGGTCACTCCTAAGCCTCCTCTTCTCCAGGCTAAACAACCCCAGCTCCCTCAGTCTCTCCTCACAGGGCTTGTGCTCCAGGCACCCCATCATCTTTGTCACCCTCTTCTGGACATGTTCTGGTACCTCAGTATCTCTCTTGAATTGAGGGGACCAGAACTGGACACAGTACTCAAGATGTGGCCTGACCAGTGCCAAGTACAGGGGAAGGATAACCCCCCTCATCCTGCTGGCCACACTATTCCTGATCCAGGCCAGAATGGCATTGGCTCTCCTGGCGACCTGGGCACACTGCTGGCTCATGTTCAGCCTACAATCTACCAGCACCTCCAGGTCCCTCTCTGCCTGGCTGCTCTCCAGCCTGTAGCACTGCCTGGGGTTATTGTGGCTGAAGTGTAGACCTACACTCAGTCTTGTTAAATCTCATCCAATTAGCCTCTGCCCACCCATCCAGCCTGTCAAGGTCCTTCTGCAGGGCCCTCCTACCCTCCAACAGATCAACACCTGCTCTTACCTTGGTGTCATCTGCAAACTTATTGATGATGGACTCAATCCCCTCGACCAGGTCATCAATAAAAATATTGAACAGGATCAGGCTCAGCACTGATCCCTGGGGCACACCACTAGTGACTGGTCACCAACTGAATGTGACACCATTCATCACCATTCTCTGGACCCATCCCTCCAGCCAGTTCTTGACCCATTTCAGAGTGGATCTGTCCAAGCCACGAGCTGCCAGCTTTGCCAGGAGCTTTTGGTGGCAGTGTCAAAAGCTTTGCTGAAGTCCAAGTAGACTACATTCACAGCCTTTCCTACATTTACCAGGAAGGTAACCTGATCATAAATGGTGATCAGGTTGCTCAGGCAGGACCTGACCTTCCTAAAGCCATGGTGGCTGGACCTGGTCCCTTGGCCATCCCGTAAGTGCTGTTTAATTGCACTCAAGACAACCTGTTTCATAACTTTGCCTGGCACTGAGGTCAGGCTGACAGGTCTGTAATTTCCAGGTTCTTCCTTCCAGCCCTTCTTGCACATGTGCCCCACATTGACCAGCTTCCAGTCTTCAGGAACCTCTCCAGAGAGCCAGGATTGTTGACAGATGATAGAGAGCAGCTTGGCCAGCTCCTCTGCCAGCTCTCTCAGCACTCTAGGATAGATCCCATCTGATCCCAGGGACTTGTGAGGATTCAAGTGCCTCAGTTCTGGGTCTCTGTAATGAACACAGTATTTAGATATTGACATCCAGCTGGTCATACAAACCACAATTTGATCAAAATTTTAGAAAGGCAGTGTCCTTTACAATTGAAAACATGATTTATAAGGCATGTTATTTGTTTATGAGTAATAACTGATAAACAGTATACACTTAATTTAGCAGGAATGATTTAACCATACAACCAGTTGAAGCAGATTCAAAACAGTTGGAAGATTTTAGCATTCTCTTTTCATTTGCCCTTTTCCTCCAATTTTCTCTTCTGAGATTCAGCTGATAAAAATAATACTACTTAGATAGAAATATAAAGCAATTTAATTTATGAATGTCTAGTTTCAACAAAGTCTTGGTTTTATGTAATGGTAGGAAGTGCTTGTTCTCATCTGGAAATACATGCTAAGCCTTGTATTTGGATTGTGTCTTTTTTTAAAACATTCATTCTTTTCTGAAAGGTCTGGTTTGCATATCCTTTATCCAGACAAATACAAAGTTTGAAAGCATTAAAAATCATGGTCTGAGCCATGGACATAACAGCACTTCTTTTAGTCTTGCCATGAATACAAACTATTAATTCAAGTCTGTTAGCAGTTTTTAATCCAGAGAATCCTTTGAGAATTGCAGGGACATGCTAAACAAAAACATGTTTAGATGTATTAGAAGTTGCCCTAAAGGTCAAGTTGTGGCAGAGCGGGGCACTGCCCACCGGAGGTTTGAATGGGGTGTGAACTTTGGCAGGGCACACCCAGTCCACTGCCCTACCAGAGGTGTGAATGGGGCAGGAAACGGTCTTCCTCCCTCCCCACCTCTGTCACCGGAGGCTTAGTACAATAGGTGTCAAGTGCCTTCTCCCACCCTCCATGGGCTTGAACAGGGAGGCAACAGATGACCTCAGTATATATATGGCAGCTGGACAGATTGCAGCAGGACTTGCTTGGACTTGCAAGGACTTACTTAGACCTTCACTGGGACCTGCACGGACCTGCACTGGGACCTGAACACGGACCTGGAGACATAAACCTCGCATGGACTTTGAGACAGTCTCCCATCTGTAAGTAGGGCAAGTTTCATGCCCAAACCTTTCCATTTTTCTGATTTTTCCTGAATTACAAGAAAAGGCATCATTGTGAAGACTTTTCCCGACCGAATTAGAACCCAAACTTAAACTAATCTACACACAGATTGTGGGTGGGGCTTTTGGAAATTATAAAAGCTACATAATTTATAATTTCAGCCTCTTCAATAGCCCACAATCAATACACAAGTAAGATAAACTTTACAGGGTTTCTAATTCTGCCATGGTTCCTGCTCCTTTGGAGCTTATCTTACTGTACTTTTCTGTTGCCGTTTTCAAACTTTCACCCTGGAAACTTTCATTTATAAATAAGTGAGCATGTTGAAGTGTCTTCCAATATATGTTGGAGAGACTGAAGCATTTTCTCTTCTCAAGACTTTTTAATGAATATGAAAAGAAGGCCAAGCAGGGGAAAAGTCAAATCTGATCCTCAAAAGATCTTGTTCACATAAATCTGTTTTCTGAAGAAAAATGTCCATTCCGGGTTATTAGTTTCTGTAACATAAAAGAACATAAATCCTATCCACTGTTCCCCTTCCACTGTTTTCATATTCCCTAGTAATTCAACTATGCTCTAATAATCTAGTTTATTTTTTATGTATAATTAGTAGTAGTGGAATGCTTAAATAGAGTAATAGCTGCTAAGAGTGATTTCTGTGATATTTCAAAAGATAATTCAGCTATAAGGGGCTAGGAGCCTTGAGCTAGTATTCTCAGATTAGACAATGGCAGAGATGCATTATTCCTATAGCACTGATTTCCCTGACGAGTTTGTTATATGAGACACAAATGCAATGATTTTGGCAGAAGAAATCAGTATTCTTGTTTGCCTGCTGGTACTACTTTTTTTTTTTTTCTCATTTGTAAAAAATATCATCATTTATAAACTGTCACCACTATAAAGCTGTTCTCAGTTTTCTCGTAAGCAAGCCAATGTAATCCTGTTGAATGTTTTGACAAGCAAATTCACATTTATGTTTAGAGCAGTACAAAAGGAAATACTACAGCCTATAAGAAAAAAAAATCATAACCTAAGCAACAATTTTCTGTTACCCACTCAAAAAAAGTTTCAACAACACCATTACTGAAATTGCTGCTCTATTAATATATTTTTTTTTTAATTTGCCATGTTCTTAATTTTTCCATTACTGTTTTTTAAAGTACTTTTTAAAAGGCAAACAAACAGCAAACACTAAAACAAAAACTTTTATAAAGAAGCCTAAATACACTGAGGATGTGATTCACCCAACATCAACTGTTTAAAAAGACGGCCAAGTCTAAACTAGTCACATAAGGTCTTTCTGTGTTCAGTGGTTGGTGAATATTTCTGTCCTACAGTGTTTGGTGCTGAATATAAAAATGAAATTCAGTGCATAAAGGAGAAAGGTATCTCAAAAGGTGATAAAGCAAACCTAGAAGACTACCTTAGAGTAGCTGTTTGGCTTTGAGTAGCTGCATTTTGGTTTGATGAATCCCTGACTTATGTTGCTAAGAATCAAGACTAACTCCTTAGTGCTTCAGAACAGAGTATCATTATTCTTCATATATTTTGGGTTTAATAATGCTAATGGGAATTATAAGTGCACAGAAAACACAGTCTTACAGCAGGTTGGACATTTTTGAGTTTGAGAATACACATTTTCTCTTCAAGTGAACAAGCTGTATGAGCAGACTGTTTTGATGCTTTTAAAAATAAATTATATTGTGCAATTACATGAAAGCTTTATATATTTGCTGTTTAGGCAATGACAACTTGACATCCTCTTTTTTCTTTTTTATCTTATATCATCTATGGCCAGACTGCTTGTGGTAGGAAGTATTCAAGGAAGTATGCAGAATTTCTTACTCAGTTGGTAACCTTTAGAAAAACCTCCTATCTCTCCAATTTACAGATTAATCAAATTAGCTTTTAATGATAATGTTTAAATGTTAATAAAAATACAGTATGATCATTACTCTGGATCTTTTCCCAAACCTATGTTGTAGAAATTTAATGTGGTTCTGTAGGTATTTATATGTGCCACCTAGAATTTAGGACAGAATTAAATAAAGAAAATTATTGATTGTGTAGAGGCACTGGTTAAAGCCCCACTAATATTTTAGGTCTGTGGAGCAATGAATTTAGACTAATTTTAAGCTCAGTTTGATTTTACACCATCTTCCACATTTACAAAAATAAATCAACAAACAAACCCCAAAGCCTAAACAAACAACCAAAACCCCAAAAACCAAACAAAACCCCCCAAGCATTAAAATAAATATTTTTCTTCAGAATAATCTTGTAAATTGAAAAACATTTCAAATCAAATGACAGAAAACAGATGTGCAGTTTTCTACATTTTCAAATGTCATAGAGGGAGAGCATACCAATCTATTAAATGGATTATTCAAATTTTAATTTAACAATAAAGTCTAATACATGGCTTCACAGATAAGGTATGTTTGTCTTATGCGATACTTTTACTGAATGTATGAATTTCAGTGTTCATCTATAACATAAAATTTTGATTTTTGAAGCAGTCTAATATAAAATGTAAACATTTTTGCTATGTACTTGCATTTCTAAAAGATTACCCGCTACTGATCTGTGTCTTTCTGTTGACTCTTAATACTGCTACAGAAATTCAGTAGTGGAGATACAATCTGAAATTCCATTCCAAACATGTCACTCAATCCATTGCACTAAGCAAGTCCATTGCAATAAGCATTGTTGGGATGATATGAACATCATCCAGAAGGGAAGAGACTGGAGAAAAGAAAAGATGAAGAAAGCAAGACAATAAAACCACAGATATTGCAAGGTTTTCAAGAATGACTTGTAGCAGAGCTTAGTTTGTGTTTCAATTCTCTTTTTAGTACTTTTCTTTTTTAATTTTAAATTTTTTTTTGCTATAAAAGATCTTTCTTCATAATCAAAGGTGAAGATACATTAAAAAGAAGCTTTACTTATGTTGTCTCTAAACTTAGCGTCATTTTTCTAGAAAATTAATATATCTTATTGCCTTTGTGTTCTGTTGGACTATCTTCAACAAAGGATACCTACAGCTATGAACTGAACTGTATCTAGATCTTCATTCAGCAGGCCATAAAAGGGCAGATATTGGCTTTCAATGCCTCTTTCCCTTTCGGTTTTTTTTGTTTTTTTTTTTTAAAGCAAATAACTTTCCTGGGACTATCCAAAAGAATGTATCAGTTTAACATTTCCACATTTTGTTGCTGTCCTTTCTCATGGTTCATGTAATATGATCATCTGCCCTTCCTGCACATGCAAATGGTGCTGAAGTTCCTGTAGAGAGGTGACTAGTGCTTTGCCATTCATCCACTCAGCAATGTTTGAGCATTTGGAGAAATACATGTTCTTTCCATCTCCTTTACATTGTGCAGAGCTGGGAATACTTTTGCTCTGCATGTCTCATTTAATTTTAAATTAATTCCTCAGCACTGCAAGGGGTGGGAGGGGGGTGGTTATTTGTAGGATGCATTTGTAAACCCAGCATTTAGAGCTTAAAAGTATTTACTTTGAGATATATACCCTTTCCTGTTGTTTATATACATTTAAAAATCAGGATAAATAGGGGGAAAAATAAAAGCTTACACAAAAAAAAAACACATTAGAAAATACAGAAAGAGGTAAAGTATAGTGAATGCCATATTCAGTTTAAATTGAGGGAAAGTTACAGTATTCATTTATTGGAAATTTAGTGGTTGAGTAGAGATTGATCTTGTACCAGTGGCTACTCCTAAGTTCTTTGGAGCATTATTGTACAAATTCTGATCAGACAAGAAATGTCACAGCTCTCCTCAGGCCAGAAGTTTTACATCCACTAAAGATCTTTTCCTGTTATGTACAAAACCCAATGATGACAATTGTACTTTGTGAGATTATTTATTTACATTAACAGATTTTAAGCATTCACGTTTGTTGCATATGTATCGTTAATAGCACTCTCTAGCAACGACCATAATTTCTTGAAGATGAGATTCTGCTGCCTGTAATGATTCATGTTATGAGCCTTGGGAATCCTTACATGAGAGCTATCCATGCCTTTAAAATGAGTATACCCAGCAGTGTGTGAAATTAATTTTATAATATTGGAAAAAAATTACTTAGGCTGTTGCCAGGAAGACTCAATAAGAAAAATAAAAACAAACCCTCAAAAGCAGCTACTTTACAGCCTTAAAGTCTTAAAATCCCTTGAAGCATCTTCATGTCTCATCTTAGATGTTACTTCACGGTCAGAAAGGGATCAGATGCTACTGGAAATTTCCATTGTTTTCTTCCTTTTGAGCAATGTGAGCATGCATCTACAGGCATGAATTTACATTTCTGAAATTGTATGAACCAGATCTTAATTTGTTAAGTCTTGAAGTTGGCCAGTCCCAGATATCTTTAATTCTGGGTAAAAACAGGTTTTAGAGTTGTGTCCTCTGTGTGACAAAAACCAAGCCAAAAAAACCCCAAAAAACAAAAAACCACCAAAAACTGCAAACAAATAAACACAAAACTACCAAACAAAGAAACATGTTTAAGCCCCAGTAAGCAGAAGATAAATTAGAAGTAATTTCTTGTAGGCATCTTGGAAAGTGGAAAGACAGTGAAATAGGAGAGCAAATTGTAAGCAGAAGCACTTTCTGTAACCCCAAAATATTCTGTGGGCACAAGCAATTAATTTTATTGTAGCTTGTAGCACAAATACTCTGCCAGTCTCTATAAATTCTTAGAAATTATATTTAAAGATTTTGTTTTCATAAAAATCTTTGCTTTCTATACCTTCCACATAATGTATCATTTCAGTGTCTAAAATAAATGAGAAAGTTATTTGTATATTCTTAAATATCAGATAAGCTACAGCTTTCAATAAATGTACTTTTTTTCTTTCACTTTCAAACGTAAATACCAAACCAAGTTTTATGTTACCTGACAGCTACCTTTTCTATGGCTTACTTAGAGTCTCATTAACAAATAAAATCTCATATAGATTTAACTGAAAATTATCAAGCTGTTTGTTATTTAATTAATTAAATGTTTATTAAGCAAGAATAAATTAAATTATTTGCATCAATTTAAATACCAGTGTTCCACAAACTGACAGATCTGAATTACTAATGATTCACAAAAGGAAATTTGTTGTTAGTGATAAGAGGATTGGTTTTCAATAATCTAAATTATTCAGAGAAATAATAGTTTGAGCCTATTTATATGTAACACGAATTTGCAAAAACATTTCTCTCAACTATTTTTTTCAAATGAGTGGAAAATATCCCTAATACCCTTAGCAGAAAAAAGTCACTAAAAATGTGTAGAAATGTATGTATAATGAAATACAAAGCTAGCTTCATAAACTAATGAAGACTAACATGCTTTTCAAAAAAAGTCATCCTCAACATTTGATGAGAATAAAGTCTCATTTTCCCACATTTAGGAATCATCTCATTAGAATGAATAGGCATCTCAAAGACCTTAATATTATAAAGATTTCTATCATTACAACACAAATAGGGCTTACTTTCCCTAATTAAAAATAGTTTTGAACCTGGTGAAAGAGTGCGGTAGCTCTAAAATGTAGCAAAATTTAAATATCCCTATCAAGTCAAAAATATTAGCTGCAGAATGTCATAGAATAAGTGTCCCAAGTTGGGAACTATGGGGTTAAAAATCCTCTAGGGACTAGGAAAAAAATTCTTATTCAATCCCATAATTCTACTATCTCTTTATAAGCTCACAGCAAGGCCAGCTCACTCTCCTTTCTTCCTCCTCCAGCTGTGTTTGGCTGGCGCCGCATAATCAGGACAAACATGTAAGGAGTAGGCTTGTTTTGGGGCCTCCACAGGCTTTTGTTTAGGCCTATGGATGGTAGAGGCATTGGGGGGATGGGGAGGGTTGAGGGAAGGATTGAAGCACTGGGGATTATAGATTTGGTTCAGTTCAAGGGGTTCTCTATGGATTCTGTATCTGCTTTGTAATTTTCTTTCTCTTTCCAAAACATAATTCTGTTCTTTCTCTAATTAACTTGAGAGCTTCATTCTGTTGGTTCTTTAAAACCATGACAATAAGGAAAAAAAATATGTAATCATGCATCATAGTACATTGGGATCTTAAAAATAGTCTGAATCTGAGTTTAAAATAAAAAGTTGCTCTACTTACAACTAAGTATAAATGTAACATCCCTATAAATTAGTCTTAAAATGGCATTTTTTAATACCATACTCTTTCAAATCTCAGAAAATTTAATTTGTTTTGTGACAATGTCATGATACATACTATAGTAAATGAAAGCAGAACATATCCTCTTTGCACTTCAACTGGAACTGAAGAGAAAGGAAATTTCTAGACAAATAGGTTAGAAGAAACTAAAAGGTCTTTTCTTCCATCATGACCAGAGGCATGGTATAACTAGATTAAATTAAGTCTACTTAGCTGTGTATATATATGCATTTGAATTCAATTAATTTCATTTCTCCTATTTTCTGTTTTGATAAATGACTAAAAAAATAAGTTGTTATTAACAAGGGTGTCCTCAGCCTTAAGGTCTAACAAAGAAAAAGCCAAAGATTGAGCAGTTCACATAAAGTAATTTGAGCAAAGGGAACAGAACCCAAATAACCAGGGTGCCAGTTTAAGCCACTTTACGAATATGCAAACATTCCTCTTAAGTCTGTATCCCTGTAAAACTCACTTTTTCTGATGAGTCTAAACAATAATCTTTCTGTCTCCGTATTCATGCCTTTTAATCTGGTAGTTCATTCAGGAAAATATAAGAAAAGACTAGTAGTCTTAATCAACCTCATGCATATTTTCTAGGAATGAGCATTTTGGAAGAGGAGAGAAGGAGTATCAACCATACAGAATATTCTTTTAATACATATGTCTAAGATAGGTACGTATAGATATAGATTAGATATAGCTATAGATACAGATGATATTGATATAGATATGCACACACACATATATATATAGGGTTGGAAGAGACCTCAAAGATCATCCAGTTCAACCCTTAACCCAGCACTGAAGAGTCAACACTAAACCATGTCTCTAAGTACCAGGTCCACACGGCACTTGAATACCTCCGGGAATGATGACCCCACCACTGCCCTGGGCAGATCATTCCAATGTTTAATAACCCTTTCAGTGAGGAATTATTTTCTAATATTCACCCTGAACTTCCCCTGGTGCATCTTGCAACCATTTCCTCTAGTTCTGTTTTTTGACACCAAGGAGAAGAGCCTGTCTTCTCCTCACCCCAGCTTCCCTTCAGGTAATTTGATTTAGAGATAAGATCTCCTCTCAGCCTCCTCTTCTTCAGACTGTACAACCCCTGCTCTCTCAGATGCTGCTTGTAGGTCACATGCTGCAGGCCCTTTATTAGCCTTATTGCACTTCTCTGGACACACTCCAGCACCTCAATGTCCTTCCTGTAGTAAGGAGCCCAGAACCAGATACAATACTTGAAGTGTGGCCTCACCAGTGCTGACTACAGGAGAATGATCATCTCCCTGTTCCTGCTGGCCACAGCATTTCTAATATAAGCCAGGATGCCACTGGCTTTATTGGCCACCTGGGCACATTGTTGATTCATATTCAGTCTACTATCAACTAATACCCCCAAGTTCCTCTCCAAGCTACAGCTTTGCAACTACACATTCAAAAGTCTGTAGCTCACCATGGGGCTGTTGTGACTCAAGTGTCGGACCTGGCACTTGGCCTTGTAGAACTTCATACAATTAGCCTTGTCCCATTGATCGAATCTGTCTATATCCCATTGCAAATCTTCCCTGCACTCTAGCAGATCAACTCAGTCACCTGGCTTGATGTCATTTGCAAACTCACTAAGGGTGCACTCAATTCCCTCATCCAGACTGTTATTAAACATATTAAAGACAATAGGCCTCAGACTGAACCCTGGGGTACATCATTAGTGACTGGATACCAGCCAGATTTAACTCCAATTGTACAGCTGAAGTTGACAGAGGTTTGCTCCTTAAAACTATGATGTAGTTAGGTATAAGAATTGGCCTATCAGCATTTACAGTGCACTTAGTCATCTTAAGCAAGCTCAAGGAATGCCCCAGTTAGTCACTGCATAGATGATGCAATGGACTGATGGACAGGGAGTTTACTGAACTTCTAGACAGTCACAATAAGGGGGATTGACAATAGTCCAGGACACATGATACTACAACTACATTATTGTCACAGGAATTCCTGAGTAGGACTTCAGGCATAATCCCAAATTTCCTATGGCAGTGAATTTACATATGTTGATTAATATCTTGAAGGAGAACTATAGAGTAAAAACTTGCCTGAACTGGATATAGGTAATATAATTATAATCAGTTTGTAGAAATGCTCATGCTGAAACAGTCCTATGAGCTTGTCTTTTGTACACAAGATACTTAGGAGTTGTTTTCTGCATATAATCAACAGAAAGTGATGGTGCACGTGCTGAAATAGTCACAAAAGAAACATGAATAGGCAGAATTATACAAACTAAACTGCACCTAAGTGAATCTCCCCCAACCCAGCTGAAAATTCTCGCAGAATTCCTGTAGCAGATACTCCTGTCACCATTCAGTCTGACCATCCAGTTTGAGAGATCGTATCCCTATGTGAGTGTTACTTCCTGCAAAAGTCCAAGTAGTTTTTACTATCTCTATGAGTGTCTGTGCAGTATAACTCTTCAGTGAAAATATATCACCTTGCTATACCAAATAATAATTTAAAATATTAAACAAAAGTGTAATTCTACAGAATAATAATATATAGGCCTAAAATTATTTCATAATGCTTCTTTCCAAATCCCACATATAAAGATTTTTTTTTGCACATTCTGGTGTTTTAAACTTTCTTAAAAGCAAAACTCTCACCTGCCTACTTTCTCATTCCCTGTCCTCAACAGGGAAAGGGTAGAAAGAGTAGAACATGGAAAATATTTGTGGGTTGACAGAAAGACGGGGAGATCACTTATCAATGACTGTTACTGGCAGAATAGATTTGAGCTTGGAAAAATTAACTTGATTAAAAATAGATATGGGTAGTGAGAAAAAAAATTACACCTTCCACCCCACCTTCTTCCCACCTCAACTTCATGCATTCATTCCTAGTTCCTCTACCTTTACATACCTGTTCCAGTACCGGGAGCTTTTTTTCTTCCTCCTTTTCTCCCTCTGCTGCTCTCATGGTTGTTTCTCATACTTTTTTTCCTCACTCCTGACTGACATACAGCTTTTCACTGTGGTGGAACACCTAAATTGTGCCCAAATATTACATATGATACTCTTACCTTGCCTCCCCCCCCC
>VWZI01019173.1:931-11024 GCA_013396835.1 Psilopogon haemacephalus
GACACAGTGTTTAATTTCTCACTCTCAGGCAGCAATCTAATTTCTCACACAAATTCTCCAATTAGCTCAAACCAACACAATCACAGAATCACAGTATCAGAGAATCATAGAATCAGTCACAGAATCATAGTCATAGAATCATGGCATCATAGAATAGCAGAGTCATAAAACAAAAAAATCATTGAATCACAGAACCAGAGAATTGTAGAATCACAGAATCAAATAATCACAGAATCATAAAGTCAGAATGACAGAATCACAGTATCAGAGAATCGTAGAATCAGTCACAGAATCATAGTCACAGAATCATAGTCATAGAATCATGGCATCATAGAATAGCAGAGTCATAAAACAAAAAAATCATTGAATCAAAAAATCATTGAATCACAGAACCAGAGAATTGTAGAATCATAGAATCAAATAATCACAGAATTGTAAAGTCATAAAATGACAGAATCACAGTATCAGAGAGTCATAGAATCACAGAGTCACAGAATCACAGTCACAGAATCAGAGCATCACAGAATCATAGAATTACAGAATCATAGAATCATAAAATCATAGACTCTCAGAATCAAAGTCAGACTCCAAGAATCATAGAATCAGAGTCAGAATCACAGAGTCATAGAATCAAAAATTCATGGAATAACAGAATCATAGAATCACAGAGTCATGGAATCACAGAATCAAAGTCATAGACTCAAAGAATCATAGAATCAGAGTCATAGAATCACAGTCACAAAATCAGAGAACCATAGAATCACAGAGTCACACAATCACAGAATCATGGGCATAGAATCAGAGAATCACAAAACCATAGAATCATTGTCACAGAATCATATAATCAAGGAATCACTAAATGACAGAATCACAGAATTGTAGAATCATGGAACCACAGAATCATAAAATCACAGAGTCATAGAATGACAGAATCATAGAACCATAGATTCGTACAACTATAGAATCACAGAATGACAGAGCCACAGAATCAGAGTCAGAGAATCACAGAATCAATATCACAGAATCATAGAATCACAGTCATAGAGTCAGTCAGAATCTCAGAATCACAGAAACAGTCACAGTATCACAGACTCAGGATCATAGAATCACAGAGTCACAGAATCATAGAATTATAGAACCATAGAATCACAGAATCAGTCAGGGTTGGAAGGGACCACAAGGATCATCTAGTTGCAACCCCCCCTGCCATGGGCAGGGACACCTCCCACTAGCTCAGGCTGTCTAGAGCCTCATGCAGTCAGATTCCTGAAGGCAGTGATGCTCACACCCAGAGCTAAGCCCTCTCCAGGTGTCTCTGAACAGTCTGCACTCTGTTACTCTACAGACTGCTTGCAGCTCCTGCATTCTCTGGGAGTCTGCAGATCCCTCCCTGCAAAGACACTGCAGATACAGTCACAGCCTGTTGAGTCCCCAAACTTTTCTGTAAGCTACCAGGGGAATTTCTGCAGAGTGGCCTGAAGTCTGAAGGGAGCCTTCCTGTTCATTCAGGTGCCAGCACTGTGGAAACTCACACAGCAATGCTGCCTGAATCCTCTGCACGACAACATGCACTGTCCTCAGGCACAGGGAGGCTCCCAGCAAGCAGGCAAGGAGGCAGCAAGGAGGTGCAAGGAAGGAACCAGCGAGGAAGCACAACTGCAAAGTGACAAAATATCTCCCCAGAGGAAAGGGGGAAATGCTGAGCTGGAGCAGAAATGGTAAAATGGGAGATTTAAATTGTTCAACAAGGCCAAGTGCAGAGTCCTGCAGCTGGGGAGGAAGAATAAACTGCAGCAGGACAGGCTGGGAGGGGACTGCTGGAGAGCAGCCCCAAGGAGAGGGAGCTGAGAGTGCTGGGGGAGAACATCCATGGGGCAGCAATGTGCCCTGGGGGACAAGGGGGTCCTGGGGGGCATTAGGCAGAGTGTGTCCAGCAGATCCAGGGAGGTTCTCCTGCCCCTCTGCTCTGCCCTGCTCAGACCTCATCTTGAGCACTGCCTTCAGTTTGGGGCTCTCCAGTTTCAGAGGGACAGGGACCTGCTGGAGAGGGTCCAGGGAAGGGCTGTGAGGATGCTGAGGGGACTGTGCTTCTGTACCCCACAACCTCCCTGGGCAACCTGTGCCTGTGTCTCACCACCCACACTGCAAACAACTTCCTCCTAACATCCACTTTCAATCTCCCCTCTGCCAGTTTAAATCCATTCCTCCTTGTCCTGTCATTCCAAGACCTTGTCAATAGTCCCTCTCCAGCCCTCTTGCAGGCTCCTTTCAGATCCTGGAAGGCCACTCCAAGGTCTCCTGGAAGCCTTCACCTAAGGTCTCCTGGAAGCCTTCTCTAAGGTCTCCTGGAAGCCTTCACCAAGCTCTCCTGGGAGCTTTCTGTAAGGTCTCCTGAAATCCTTCTCTAAGGTCTCCTGGAATCCTTCTCTAAGGTCTCCTGGAATCCTTCTCTAAGGTCTCCTGGAAGCTGTCATCTAAGATCTCCTGGAAACCTTCTCTAAGATCTCCTGGAAGCCTTCATCTAAGGTCTCCTGGAAGCCTTCTCTAAGGTCTCCTGGAAGCTTTCTCTAAGGTCTCCTGGAAGCTTTCTCTAAGGTCTCCTGGAAGCTTTCTCTAAGGTCTCTTGGAAGCTTTCTCTAAGGTCTCCTGGAAGCCCTCTCTAAGGTCTCCTGGAAGCTTTCTCTAAGGTCTCCTGGAAGCCTTCTGCAGATAAGCAGAGCAGTGGCCCAGGCCAGCCTTGCTCAGGGCAGTGGGGAGCTGTGTGGCAGTGTCAGCCACAGGCCAGGTGTGCTGGGGCTGCTTGCCAGGAGGGCAGAGGCTGTCTGAAAGGGCAAAGATGGAAGGGGGATGGTAGCCCTCCCGTCACAGCCACAGCAAGGGCAGAGAGCAGAGGGGAAATGACCACAAAGCTCCTTCTGTGCATGCCTGTAGCAGGCAGGATCAATACCCAAAGGGCCTCCCTGACTTGTGACGTGCCTAAGCCCTGAGCCGAGTGTGAGCTCCTGCACCATATGGCTCTTGTCGCTGGACAGAAGAGCGCCCTGGATCCGCCGCCTGCTCTGCAGCTGCCACCAGCCTAACTCGGGAGGCTGGGCACACACAGCTCCGCTTCAGGCAGTGTCTCCACCATTCCCGAGGTCTCCAGACCCCTTGCAAGTCGCTGGGGTTTGTTTGGTTTGTGTTTTGGGGTTTTTTTTTGTGCAGCCCCTCCTGCCCCCCGTTCCCTGCGAGCAGGCAGCGCAGGGATTAGAGCCTGGCTCCTTATCTGCCGCAGCGGCTTAAGCAAAGCGCTCAGCCCCCGGCCGCCAGGGCAGGGAATTATCTTCCCGGCAGATAGCTCAGGCAGCGCCTGGGGCAGAGGAGGAGCTGAGCTGTCACTGCGAGCCCACAGCCCCTGGCTTTGTTGCTGCTTCGAGGAGAGCAGCGGCGCTAAGCTGCTGTGGCAGCGCAGGGTGACTTTCCCCCCCTCCATCCTACGCCTGCCCCGGGATGCCCTTTGGCGGCAGGGGAGGACAAGCACTGTGCAAACGATATTGGGCTTGGTGCACACATATCCCCGTGCCAAACACAAGAGCTATTGATGGCTGCGATGGATTTGATACCAGGCACCAAGGAGGGAACGTGATGCAGGGAGAGCTTTTAATGGGCTGTGAAGAGCTGAGCGGGTGCCGCGTCTGGGCCAGAAGAGAAGTGACCTGGAGGGAACCGAGTATGCCCAGAAACACAGAGACAGAGCTGGGTGTTAGCTTAGGCAGGGGGTGGAAAGTCCCTTCCCGTGGCAGGCAGCCTGCTGGGGCAGAGCTGCAAGGACCTGCCCACTGCACATCACTGCCCACAGAGACAGCCCCGTGGGCTGCCAGAGAACAACTGCAGGCAGCAGGGGAAGGTCTTCTCATTTGAGGCTTAAATAAAAAGCCTGCAGATCTGCTGCCAGCAGAAGAGTGAGGAGAGATCCCAGCATGGAGAGAGAGCTCCCAGCACAGAGAGCTATGAAACCAGGTCACAGAATGATAGAATGGTTTAGGTTGGAAGAGACCTCAAAGCTCAGCCAGTTCCAACCCGCTGTGCCATAGGCAGGGACACCTCCCACTAGAACAGGTCGCTCAAGACCTCATCCAGCCTGGCCTTGAACACATCCAGGGAGGGAGCAGCCACAACCTCCCTGGGCAACCTGTTCCAGTGTCTCACCACCCTCACAGTGAAGAATTTCTTCCTAACATCCCATTCAAATCTCCCCTCCATCAATTTGAACCCATTCCCCCTCGTCCTGTCATTACAAGACTTTGGTCCTGACCATCTATCAGCTCCTGGCAGCATTTCACACAATCACAGCAGCATGCAGGCTGGCAAAGCTCCTCAGGATCACCAAGCCCAACCTAGAACCCTGCTCTGCATGATTCACCTTCAACCATAGCCCCCAAAACCCTGAAACACAGCCAGGGTGGGTGACTCCACCACCTCCCTGGGCAGCTCATTCCAGTCCCTGACCACTCTCTCCATGTCCAATCTAAACCTCCCCAGCCTCAGCCTGAGGCCATTTCCCCTTGATGTGTCTCCAATTAGCTGTGAGCAGAGCCCAGCAGCAGCCTCTCCACAATGTCCCTTCAGGTAGTTGTAGCTCTGTGGACCTCTGGCCCTTGTGCACTCACCCAGGCAGGATGAGACATGTTCTCCTTCTTGGTGTCTGCTCTCTTTCATAGAGAAGGAAGATGAGAACACAGAAAAAGGCTGCAGTGATGAGGTTGGGTGTTCAAACAGCTTCCAGCTCCGCAGGCTTCTCCTCTAAGGTCACATATAGGACAATAAGTGCAGAGAAGGAACACTGATCACCCTGCATTCACAAGAGGCCAGGTGCTAAGAGACTCTGGTTGAAATCACACATGTGCTAAATCTCTAAACTGCCCAAAGGGAGGTTGTGGCCAGCTGGGGTTGGGCTCTGCTGCCAGGCAGCCAGGGACAGAAGGAGGGGACACAGGCTCAATCTGTGTCAGGGCAGGTTGAGGCTGGATGTTAGGAGAAGTTCCTGGCAGAGAGAGTGATTGGCATTGGAATGGGCTGCCCAGGGAGGTGGTGGAGTCCCCATCCCTGGAGGTGTTGAAGCAAAGCCTGGATGGGCACTGAGTGCCATTGGCTAGGGCTGGGGGATAGGTTGGGCTGGATGAGCTTGGAGCTCTCTTCCAACCTGGCTTATTCTATTCTGTTCTATTCTCTCCTGTCCTGCCCTTCCAAAGCAGCTAGGCAATGAAAGGCCATTTCCCCATCTGCCTCTTGCAGTCTACCTGCTCCCTGAAGAGCACAGCTGTGATCAGCTGTTTGTGAAATGCCCACACACTGCCAAGCCCATTTGCCTTACCTGTGAACAGCAGCCAGAGGTGCTGGGCTCTGTCCTCATGCCAAGAGCTGCAGCACTGGTGCAGGGCAGGAGAGGCAGCTGCCAACCTATAGAATCCCAGAATCAGTCAGGGTTGGAAGGGACCACAAGGGAGCCTGAGCAACCTGTGCCAGTGTCTCACCACCCTCACTGCAAACAACTTCCTCCTCACATCCACTTTCAATCTCCCCTCTCACACTTCAAACCCATTCCTCCTCCTCCTCCTCTCATCCCCAGACCTTGTCAGTAGTCCCTCCCCAGCCTTCCTTCAGCCCCCTTCAGATCCTACAAGGCCACTCCAAGGTCTCCTGGCAGCCTTCTCTTCTGCAGGCTGCAGAGCCCCAACTCTCTGTGCCTGTGCTCAGAGCAGAGCTGCTGCAGCCCTCTCAGCTGCACCTTGGTGGCCTCCTCTGCACTGGCTCCAACTCGCTCTTGCAGCCACAGGATCTGCAGCTGCCACAACCCAAATCTCAGTGTTGCTTTGGCCATAGCAGGAACCTGATCAGCCCCTTTACAAAAGACATATCTATGCTCTAGAATGTTCCCTGCTCTAGCTCTCCTTTGTCTGTTTTTCTCAACAGGGATGCTACTGCAGGCTACATACCCAAGAGCCTGTCCTGCCAAATTCCAAAGTGGTCCCCAGAAAGGGCAATGGCTGCACAGGCTTCCCAGGTCAGCTAAGTAAGGAGATGATCTTCTTCCTTCTCCCACAAAGCTCAGATTAGATGTCCCCATTTACTGAGCTTTGCATCTTCCATACAGGCTCAGAGGGCGTCAGGGGTTGGAAGGGACCCACAGAGTTCATTGAGTCCAACCCCTCCTGCCACAGTATAGGATCATAGAATCAGTCAGGGTTGGAAGGGAGCACAAGGATCAGCCAGTCCCAATCCCCCTGCCATGCCCAGGGACACCCTACCCTAGAGCAGGCTGCCCACAGCCTCTGCAGCCTGGCCAAAAACCCCTCCAGGGATCTGGCCCCAAACCCCTCCCTGCAGGGGCAACCCATTCCAGCCTCTCACCACTCTCCTGCTCAACAACTTCCTCCTCACCTCCAGCCTCAATCTCCCCACCTTCAGCTTCGCTCCCATTCCCCAGGACCATCCAATCTAGCTCATGAGTAGTCTTTACTCATGACTTCCCCACATTCCCACCTGTGCTGGGTTGAGGCTAATGGGAACATTTTAATGAGGAAAATGAGATGCTAGGCTGTGAAAACAAAACACTGCTGATGCCTGCTGCACTCACGGGTTTGCTGAGATGGATAAAAGCAAGGCCACAAATATAGATAAGGTAGCCTGGGTCTGTCTGCAGTCTGTTGGTGTCTGTGTCTCTCCCTGGCTTCTGCTTGGATGTGTGTAACTCAACTCATCAATTCTGCTTCTAACCCCCCTGGCTGATCCTTCCAACTCACCTTGCACCTAAAGCAGATTCTGGGACAAGTAGAGTGGTGGAAGGGTGGTTGGGAGCCACTCCTGGGCACTCTGGGTGCTGGGAGGGGCATTGTACTTCTATATTACTTTTAACTTGGATATTTCTGTATTTAGCTGCAAATATTTTCAACCTCTTGTCAATCTCTGCTTGTCTACTGTGCTAAGCTGTGAATAGAAAGCTTCAGTCCTTAACTGCCAGGCAGCTGAGTCTAGTCTGGGTGAATTCAAAAGTGTGTGTGTGGGTGGGGGGGAGCAGGTAACTCCCAAACCATCATACCCCACCTGCTTCACCTGACCAAGAACAAGTTCATCTCTTGCAGGGGGTTCACCAGACCCAGGCCTTCAAAGGCTCTAGAGCAGCTTACCAGCCCATGGAGGAAGCTCCTGAGCAGCTCCTGGAGGAAGGCTGCTGAGGTGTGTCCAGGTGTTTGCTGCCTTGGTGCAAAGGGGGAAATCCCCAGCACATTCTGAGGTGCCACCCATCCTGCTCCTGAGGATTCCTCACCATGGATTAGAGCAACACCAAAATTCTCCCAGTGGGTAAGCAGATAACACGTACTCATCTGGGAGAGAAGAGCAGGGATAAGAGGCTCTGGTGTTATTTCCCAACCCTAAGCTTTTCAATAAATCTTTGGGAGATTAGGGAGAGAGGAGACTCCATAAAAATAACCTCTGATTTGTGCTCGGTGCAGCTGCCCAGCCAAGCACGAGCCCTGCTTTGATGTCATTCACAACTCCACCCAGTGAGCTGAAGCTGTGGCTTTACTATCTCAACCAGCACCCATAATGTGGCAGCCTCTGCTGTCAGGTCTGCAGGGGTGGCACAGCTTGACCAGTTTGCCCTTGGAAAGGAGACAGGATCCATTCCATCTGTGATGCTTTGGGAGTTCCCTGCCCCTCCACACATTTGAGTTCACCCAGACTAGATTCAGCTGGCTGGAAGTTAAGGACTGAAGCTTCATGTTCACAGCTCAGCACAATATAGAAGCAGTTTTGTGGAGGGACCACAAGTGGTAAAAAAAAAAAAAAAAATCCTGTTAAGCTATGGCCGTGAAAATGTTAACTTCTGAGCTGGAGCATCCTGCCAAGGCATAGCACATTCAGTCTGTAACACTCTGTACTGCCCACTGTGATTCACTGTAGTGCTTCTGGGCTTCCCCTGCCCCCACCACACACAGTGAACTCACCCAGACCAGCCTCAGCCAGATGGAAGTTAAGGAATGAAGCTTCATATTCCCAGCTCAGCACAAGAGACAAGCAGAGATTTACAATACATTATGAACACTTACAGCTAGGTACAGTAAAAAGGTGATACAGGAACACCACAGCCCTAACAGAGATCAGAGTCCCCAAGAGGGGTTCCCAATCACCCTAACACCTTCCCTCCACCTTCAAATCTTATCTCAGGACCTGGCTAAGATATAAGATGAATTAGGAAGATCAAACAGGGGGCTTAGAAGCAGAATTGATTAGTAGGGTCACAGAGATCCAGCTGGAAACTAAGGAGGGGGAGAGATGCGGAAAGGAACCAAAATTAAATAAAATGAACACCGCCGATCCAATATGGATGATAGAAAAGTGCCGATTTTATTGTAACATGCGCGCGCTTATATAGAAGGTGAAATTAAGCATTCATGTTATGCACAGACTACTTCTTGCATTGGCTAAAGCACTTAAGGTTAAATTTACATGTGTACACCTACTTGCGGTTTCTGCTTTTTGGCTAGCTTCCTCTTCCCATCGGGACCAACATCCTCCCTAATCGCTTATCAGTTGGCTCGGGGGCTTTCCAGCTTGACTCAAGGACACCCTGCCCTTATTGAACCATTGGTATGCTAGGGGCCCACTCTAAACGGAATGTGCTATTGTTAAGATTTTCTCACACCAAGTCCTGCTGCACTAGCAGCCTCCAAATAAGCATCATTCTGCTGGCCCACAAGCTGTACATAGTTGGGGTGACCCCTGTGCTCAAGCCACTCTCCAACAGAGAGAGACCAACAGCCCAGAGCCCAGACCAGAGCCACTCTGCCTTAGCTATGTTTGTCTTTGCTTTAGTACATCTCAGCAAACCCCTGAGTGCAGCAGACATCAGCAGTGTTTGCTTTCCACAGCCTATAACCTAATTTATTAAACTGCTCCAGTTATCCTCCAGCCAGCACATCAGGTTACCTTGAGCCCCTCATGCCCTGCCACAGAAAACATCAGCAAGCAGGAGCAAGCAAAGTGAAGCTCCAAGGCAGTGAGCTACTCCCCCTGTTGCCATCTCAGTGAGAGAGAACCAACACCCCAAACCCCAGGAACCCAAAATCAGCAACAGGAAACCTCTCAATCTGCACTGCAAGCCCCAGCACTTGCACTTTGGAGCTGTGAGGAGGCAGGATGGGGTTTGAATGACAGCAGCACATACCCAACGTTCCCCATGACAAACACAGACTGGCTCCTCAGCCTGCCTTTGTGAAACACACCTGGGCAGGACCTGGTGCCCAGACCCCAGAATGGCTCACGTTGGCAGGTGTGAGGTGAGGCTGGACCAGGCACACTCCTGCCCACATCTACACCCACTGAGCCTGGCCCAAAGCCATGTGCAAGGCAGGCTGTGAAGCAGGGCAGGAAGGTGCCAAGCTAACAGCCTGGGGTGGTCACTGCCTATCTCTCTGCATTTTCTGCATGAAATGCTCAGGTCTAAGAGGCTTTGTGAGCAGGATGAATACTGCTTTTCAGGCTACTGTTAGGAGAAAGGCATAAGGAGTATGATCTATAGGCCACATCACCTGGTGACCTGGACAAGGGAATTGAGTCCAGCATCAAAAAGTTTGCAGGTGACACCAAGCTGATCAAGCAGGTGTGGAGCTGTTGGAGGGTAGGAGGAGCCCTGCAGAGGGACCTGGCCAGGCTGGAAGAGTGGGCAGAGGCCACCAATGGGATGAGACTGAACAAGGCTCAGTGCAGGGTTCTACACTTTGGCCACAACAAGCCCAGGCAGTGCTACAGGCTGGGGACAGAGTGGCTGAGAGCAGCCAGGCAGAGAGGGACCTGGGGGTGCTGGGAGACAGGAGCTGAACAGGAGGCAGCAGTGTGCCCAGGTGGGCAGCAGAGCCAATGGCATCCTGGGCTGGAGCAGGAGCCCCTGTGCTCAGCACTGTTCAGCACACACCTTGAGTGCTGTGCCCAGTTCTGGTTGCCTCCATTCAAGAGAGATGTTGAGGTGCTGGAAGGAGTCCAGAGAAGGGCAGCAAGGCTGGGGAGGGGCCTGGAGCACAGCCCCAAGAGGAGAGGCTGAGGGAGCTGGGGG
>VWZI01019173.1:11410-24542 GCA_013396835.1 Psilopogon haemacephalus
TTCTATTCTGTTCTGTTCTGTTCTGTTCTGTTCTGTTCTACCCTATTCTATTCTATTCTATTCTAGATGCTGTGATGCATAGACCCAGGTTGTAGTAGCCTCTGCAGGAGCAGCATCTGCAGCAGGCATTGCAGGGGAGTGGGAGACTCCTTTCAGATGTGACACATCCTGACTTTAACCTTACAGACACTTGAAAAGTGGCATGGGAGGAAGGGGTGAGAGCATTTCACATGCAGCCAGTCCTTCAGAGGGGTGATCCTAAGGACACCTCAGGCCACAGCAGGACAAGGCAGTGAAGCAGGGGCAGTGTAGTGGCAGTAAGTGAGCACGTCAGAACGATTTGTCCCTGCTCCTGCAGGGGCCATCTAACACCACGGCAGTGGCAGCGACTCCAGCAGGCGCAGGAATTTACTCCAGTGTCAGCATTTATTTGTTTATTCCTGCCAACATGCAAGGTAAAGGAAGAGCTGATGTGGCTGCCTCTTGAGCAGGACACCTCTGTAGAGTCTGATGCTGTGGCCTGATGGTAAGAGAGCAAAGGTGCTGCCTGCACAAGCCATGGGGTGGTTTCTCCTGGCTGCCTGAATTACAGCTACGCTCCCTGGCTGCTCTGATTCCTGTCCCTTCCACCAGCCCATGGGACAGAGTCTGTAGCTGGAAAGGAGCCAGAGATGAAGGAAGGACATGTAAAGGGGAAAGCCAGCCCTGTGTTGCTTTCTCACAGCTGTTCAGAATAGGCTGGGGAGACTCTGTTTGGAAGGCAGCGAAGGCAAAAAAGGATTTGGGGGGTCCTAGTGGGTGGGAGGTTGACCACGAGCCAGCAGTGTGCTCTGGTGGCCAGGCTCTGCTGGGTGATGCCCAGGGACAGCACAAGAGGCAATGGGTGGGAGCTGAGGGACAGGAAGTTTCATTTAAACACAAGGAGGATTTTATTCCCTGTGAGGGTGACAAAGCACTGGCACAGGCTGCCCAGGGAGGTTGTGGAGTCTCCCTCTCTGGAGATACTACAAACCCACCCAGATGTGTTTGTACATGATCTGGTCTAGGAGATGCTGCTCTGGCAGTGGGGTTGGACTGGATGAGCTTTGGAGGTCCCTTCCAGCCTCTGACATTCTGTGATTCTGTTAGCCAGCTGCTTCCTTAAAGCAGGGTAGGGAAGTTGTAGGGTTTCCTTCTACTCTGCCTCACCTGGAGTATTGTGTCCAGTTCTGGGACCCCAGCTCAAGAAAGACAGGGAGCTGCTGGAGAGAGTCCAGCACAGAGCCACAAAGGTGCTGAAGGGAATGGAAGAGCTCTGTTAGGAGGAGAGCCTGAGGGAGCTGGGGCTGGGAGCTTGGAGAGAGGAGGAGCTGAGAGGTGACCTCAGCAATGGTTCTAAAGATGTGCAGGTGAGTGGCAGGAGCCTGGAACCAGCTCTGCTGGGTGATGTTCAGGAACAGCACAAGGGGCACTGGGTGGGAGCTGAGCCATAAGAGGTTCCATGTGAACCTGAGGAAGAATTTTTTCCCTGTGAGGGTGGAAGAGCACTGGAAGAGGCTGCCCAGGGGGGCTGTGGAGTCTTCCTCTCTGTAGATATTCAAGACCTCCCTGTGTGATCTGCTCTGGGTGATGCTGTTCTGGCCAGGGGGGCTGGACCAGATGAGCTTTGGAGGTGCCTTCCAGTCCTGACCCTCTGTGATTCTAGGCTGATTCCATGATTCCATCAGGAAATCATTCCTCTATCATACAGAATGTCCACATGCAGGGCAAATGCCCCTGTGTGAGCCCTTGGGAAGGGCCAGAGGGCAGCCAGAAGCCCACTCCTGAACAGGCAGCCCTCAGTGCCTCTTCCAATCCAGCCCTGAGTTGTCAGTTTGAGCAAGACAGCCTGGAGTGCAAGCAGGAAGACTGCTAGAGAGCAGCACAAGGCTTTGGGCACAGGCTAGTCAGGGCAGCACCTACAGAGGTGACTTTCCCTCTCTCCACAGCCCTGACAGCTTCCTGCTGGCAATGCTGAATTCTACAAGCAGTAGAGGTTTGGGTCCCATAACACTCCTCACACAGCTGCTCCCTAGCTTGGTTTTACAGAGGTTGTGGGGAGGGCACAGGCAAAGGCTCCTCCATACTGAGCATCCCTGCAACAGCAGCCCTGCTCCTCCTTCTGGCAGAGGTTCAGCCAGATGCAGCACAAAGAAGTGCAGAGGTAAGGCCAGGAGGTTCTCCCCACAGCCAACACAGTGCAACCCTCTTCTCTGCACATGACATTCTTTGAAGCAAAGTCCACAGCATCCTCAGGTTGCCTTCATGGTGCTACCATTTGCTTGAAATGATGCACCTGAAGTCCTGTGTCCAGTTCTGGGCCTCTCAATTCAAGAGAGATGTTGAGGTGCTGGAAAGTGTCCAGAGAAGGGCAGAAAGGGTGGGGAGGGGCCTGGAGCACAGCCCCAAGAGGAGAGGCTGAGGAAGCTGGGGGTGTGGAGCCTGCAGAAGAGGCTGAGCTCATTGCTCTCTGCAGCTACCTGAAGGGAGCCTGAATGAGGCACTGAGTGCCATTGGCTAGGGCTGGGTGCTAGGTTGGGCTGGATGAGCTTGGAGATCTCTTCCAACCTGGCTGACTCTAAGAACACCAACATAGTTGGTACTGTTGTGCTTGGGGGAGGAGTGCTGTGGTCTTCAGGGGATGTCAGGAAAGGTGCCCCACTGAAGTGCTCTTTAAAGGGGGGTGTGCAGGCAGCCTTTTTCATGGGGGCACCAGGCAGAGCCAGGCAAGCTGTGTCCTGACTGTGGGCACTACTCTAGTTGAAGCACAGTTTGATAAAGGACCCCCTCAGGAGCACTTGTGCTTGGCAGACCTAGGAGACAGGAAAGGCAAGAGGAGGCACTTGCTAAGCTGTGGTCTGTGGTTCTCTTTAACACCAGCCACAGTATCTTAGCTAACTATGGCTTAACGTTAGCAGCTGAAGCAAACAGGTCTGGAGTGGGCAGCAGAGGTCATCTGCTGGGCTACAAGGGAGCTGCCAAACTACAGCAAAGCCACTAACTGAAGGAGCTGCCTACACACACACACTGTGCCCAGCCCTGGACAGCTCTGTCTTGTGGCCCTCGTGGCATAACTTATGCAGGGCTGAGTGGCAAGCTCAGAGCAGAAGCCTCCTCCCAGCAAGAGTCACTTTTGGTCTCCCGGGGCAGAGTCCTTCTGCGCTCTGATGATGCGGTGCAGAGTTGCCCTGAAGCGCTGGTCCCGGCTCAGCCTCTTGGCTGCCTCCTTCAGCTCCTCCATGCTTTCAGCTTCCGTGTGAGAGAATATGGAGGACTGGGACTGCTTCACTGAAACGAGAGCAGGACAGGAAGGTCAGCATCCTCCCCCGGGGGCATGAACTCAAGATAAAGCTCTGCTGTGGCTCACGGCTGCTGTGAGCAACACCACTGAGAGCCTGGCAAGGGCTGAGCTAACCACTGCAGTCTGCCTCACCTTACTGCTTGCACAGGAGGGAAATGCCATGGGAACACAGGAGCACACGGTGTCAGGGCTTGGAAGGGATCCAAAGAGATCACCCACTCAAACCCCCCTGCCACAGCAGGACCAGATAATCTAGCTCAGGGCACACAGCAACACACCCAGACAGAGTCTGCAAAGGCTCCACACAAGGAGACTCCACAACCTCTCTGGGCAGCCTGGGCCACTGCTCTGGGACCCACACAGGCAAGAAGTTGCCTCTTGTCTTGAGCTGCAACCTCCTGTGCTGCAGCTTCCATCCATTGCTCCTTGGCCTATCCCAGGGAGCAGTGAGCAGAGCCTGTCCCCCCACTCCTCACCCCCAGCCCTCAGTGAGTTCTAAGCATTGATCCAATCCCCTCTGAGTCTTCTCTTCTGCAGCCTAAGCAGCCCCAGCTCCCTCAGCCTCTCCTCCCCAGGCAGTGCTGCAGTCCCCTCAGCATCCTCACAGCCCTTTCCTTCGTCACACTGCTGGTGCCACACAGAACCTGATCTAACCTTGCAAATGTTCCACCCAGCCTAAGTCAGTCTGTGGTTAAGCATTCAGATGAGCTCAGCCTCGATCATGTACTTTTAGGGGCCAAAACTCAGCCTTGATCATGTTCTTTTAGGGGCCAAGGAGCGGCGGCAAGGACTTGGTGCTCTCTCTCTAAGGAAGGGAGCTGAATCTTTCCCTGCAGCTGCATCCTGCTACTAAGGAACGTGGAAAACGAAGCAGGTTTGCAGACCTCAGGAGTCTCTCAGCCCCATCTGAACACAGCTACACCTGCAAGGGCAGGGAGCGAGGAGCTTCCCGACACCTACGGTCGTTCCAGGCGGCGCTGCCCCTGCGGCGGTGGAAGCGGCAGCTCTTGATGCGGCGAGTGGCAGCCTTGTGGAGGTACACGGAGTTCTTCATGATCACAGGCATCTTGGCCTCCAGCTCGGCGCTGCGGATGCACTCTTCAAAGAACTCTGGGGAGAGACACCTCCGTCAGCAGTGGTGGGAGAGAGGCTGCCCCCAGCAGCAGCTCCCAGCAAGGGAGCGCGCTCGGGGCTGAGTTAGGGTAACCACCTACAGCACCTGGAATCAGAGAATCAGCCAGGCTGGGACAGGCCTCCAAGCTCAGCCAGCCCAACCTAGCACCAATCAGCCAGACCATGGCTCTGAGTGCCCCATCCACATCTGGACAGAGTCCAGAGGAGGGCCACAAAGACGATCAGAGGGCTGCAGCAGTTCTGCTATGAGGACAGGCTGAGGGAGTTGGGGCTCTGCAGCCTGGAGAAGAGAAGGCTGCCAGGAGACCTTAGAGCAACCTTCCAGTATCTGAAGGGGCCTACAGGAGGGCTGGGGAGGGACTGTTCACAAGGTCTTGTAATGACAGGACGAAGAGGAATGGGTTCAAACTGGCAGAGGGGAGATTTGAACAGGATGTTAGGAGAAAGATCTTCACAGTGAGGGTGGTGAGACACTGGAACAGGTTGCCCAGGGAGGTTGTGGCTGCTCCCTCCCTGGAGGTGTTCAAGGCCAGGCTGGATAAGGTCTTGAGCATCCTGTTCTAGTGGGAGGTGTCCCTGCCTATGGCACAGGGGAGTTGGAACTGGATGATCTTTGAGGTCTCTTCCAACCTAAACCATTCTATGATTCTATGATCCAGGCTTTCCTTCAACACCTCCAGAGATCCTTCATTTCAAACCCCCCTTTCCATGGGCAAGGACACATCTTCTGCCCTTCCAGGCTTGCAGCAGTCCTGCCTGAGGCTAGTGCCTTGCTGTTTGGAGGGCTGGTGTACTGCTGTGCTTACACAGAAGGGCAGAGCAGAGCTGCAGCAATCACTTGGAAGCACTGAGGCAGTCTGTGCTGAGGCTGATGGCAAAGAGAATATTTCAAGCTCTGTTTTGCTCATCTTTGCATTATTACTCCTTTAAATCATGCCCTTTTGCCTCACTTGATAATCTGAGGCAGAAACTACTTAATAATGCTTGTTGTACATATATTTATCTATATGCATTACAAGTATATACATATATATACATGCATTACAAGTGTGTGTATAAGACTTAAATGCATTTCAGAATCACAGAATGTCAGGGGCTGGAAGGGACCCCCAAAGCTCATCCAGTCCAACCCCCCTGCCAGAGCAGCATCTCCTAGGGACACATCCAGGCAGGTCTTGACTATCTCCAGAGAGGGAGACTCCACAACTCCCCAGGGCATCTTTCAACTTCGAGATGTAGCAGCACTCAGAAAGACAGAGACTGAGTTTTCTCTGTTGGTGCAGTACCTCCACCTCTCCCTGATATGACACCAGAGAAAGCCTCTCTGCAACAGCTTCTCTCCACAACAACCTTGAGGATGGAAAACAAGCAAGACTTAGAATGGTTTAGGTTGGAAGGGAGCTCAAAGCTCATCCAGTTCCAACTCCCCACCATAGGCAGGGACACCTCTCGGACTTCATCCAGCTGAAGCTCCTAATGTAAGCTCCCAAACCAGACTGAAGCTAGATGCCAGGGCAATAGCCCATCTATCAGAGCCATCAACACCTGAAATGAAAAGGCAAAGAAAGCAGGGAGCAGCTGTGCAGAACTTGACCTGTGGGCTGCACTCATCTCAGCTTATCAACGGTGCCACTGGTGCAGGGATTCAACTCTGCCCAAGGACCCAACCTTTGCCTGTGGGTTAACCTGCCAGCACGTTGCCACAGCAACTGCACTCCTCCTTACACTGCTGCTGCTCCTGTAAACCGAGGCTGAGAAGAGATTATCTTGAGGGCAGTAAGAGGAGTCCTTTTATAATCCAAACCCAGTTAGTCTTTACAGCTCTGCCTCAGTTTCCTTCTCTGACGCTTTGGAAAGCATTTGCTCATTTCCATCCCTGGGGTTTGTCTTCCACCCAGGAGGAAAGGCTGGGATGGTTGTTACCTTCTTAGAGGGCAGAACACCAAGCAGCTTGTGGTGGAAGGCTGAAAGGCCTCTTAGATGTCCTGGCTTGCCTCACCCTTCTGCTGACAGGGGGAAGCAAGGGTGGGAGGAAAACAAAGGCTTGGGCCATTATGTGCCCTCCCAAAGTGATCAACAGGTACCCACAGGTGTTTAGGCACTTGTCAGTGTCTTGTCCAAATAAGCAAGCCCTGGGGTCACCCAATATGGTCAGTTTGGCAAATGCCATTGATTGGTGAACCTCTGTGGCCAAAGGAGACTTTGCACTTGGGCAAGTAATAGAAATTGAGCCAAGCTGCTCTGTACTGCTCTGTGCTGCCTCTGCCTCACTGCTCTGCCCCAGTGAGTGCTGCTCTGTGCTGCCTCTGCCTCAGTCTGTGCTGCTCTGTGCTGCCTCTGCCTCAGTCTGTGCTGCCTCTGCCTCAGTCTGTGCTGCTCTGTGCTGCCTCTGCCTCCCTGCTCTGTCTCACTCTGTGCTGCCTCTGCCTCACTGCTTTGCTTCACTCCGTGCTGCCTCTGCCTCCCTGCTCTGCCTCAGTCTGTGCTGCTCTGTGCTGCCTCTGCCTCACTCTGTGCTGCCTCTGCCTCACTCTGTGCTGCTCTGCTCTATGCACTGCTCAGCTTGGCCAATGTGTTCTCTCTGCCTCCTGCTTCAGACCAGCTTAGCCCTGATGTTTTGGGCTTGAAGGACCTGGAAACTGAAGTGCCTGAAGTTTCCCAGGAGAAGGCACTGAGTGCCTCAGGCCATGGTGAACAGTGCCACACACACCCTGCTCTCTGCACCTGCAAGAGCTCCTGCCTGCACCTCTGCAAACCTCCATGCCAAGAGGAACCAAGATCAGGTCAGAGCTCATCTGCCTCTTTCCCAGAACCCTGCTAGAGCCTGGGAAGATCTGGAAGCCTCTCAAGGGCTCTCAATATGCCAAGCAGCTCCAACAGTGCCACAAAGGAGCCAGGGAGTAGCTGTGAATTCTACTGCACTGCTGTGAGTAGCACAGACTCTCCCTAGGGCTCCAGCCTGCATATTTATAAGTTGGGCAAAGCCTTTTGTGGCTAAACTTTTCCAATATTCTGATTCTCCTAAATGACTAAATTGCCTGTAAGCATCCTGAAGATTTTTTTTTTTTTTCCCCAACCGAATTAGAACCTAAATTTAACTGCTTTGTACACAGTTTGTGGGCAGGGGCATTTTAGAAATAAAATAACTACATAATTTACAATTCCTGCCTCGTTAATTGCCCATAATCAATTCACACCTGCCTAAACAATTCTAGGTCCTCAAAAGGAAGGGGCAGTTGGGAGCTGGGAGAACATAGCCAGAACCTTTGCTAATTTGAAGCCTTTTTTTGTGTCTGGGAAGGTGGTCAGGGACATTTCCTCTCCCAGAGCTTGCCCATCAAGCAGAGAGCATGGATGACTGACTTACTCCTCAAGTTGCTGACGTCTGCTTTCATCTTCTCCTCCTCCTCCTTGTTGCAATCCAGAGAATTTAAGCCTTTCTCCAAACTTTGCAGTGCCTTCTCAGCTTCTCTCAGCCTCTTCTCCAGATCCATGCGCATCTTCACCTCAGCCTGAAGGGACAGAATAAGCATTGCTGAAAACCAGAATGCATCTCAGTATTCATCCTGCCAACCCAGAGCCTGAGAGACACCAAGAAAGAAGACCAGAATGAAAGGACAGCAGCAGGGAAAGCCAAAAGAAACACTGTGAGACAACACAGGAGAAGTTATTGTGTACTTGAGTGCTGTGTCCAGTGCTGGTTGCCTCCATTCAAGAGAGATGTTGAGGTGCTGGAAGGAGTCCAGAGAAGGGCAGCAAGGCTGGGGAGGGGCCTGGAGCACAGCCCCAAGAGGAGAGGCTGAGGGAGCTGGGGGTGTGCAGCCTGCAGAAGAGGAGGCTCAGGGCACAGCTCATTGCTCTCTGCAGCTGTCTGGAGGGAGGTTGTGGCCAGCTGGGGTTGGGCTCTGCTGCCAGGCAGCCAGGGACAGAAGGAGGGGACACAGGCTCAAGCTGTGGCAGGGCAGGTTGAGGAGGAAGTTGCTGGCAGAGAGAGTGATTGGCATTGGAATGGGCTGCCCAGGGAGGTGGTGGAGTCCCCATCCCTGGAGGTGTTGAAGCAAAGCCTGGATGGGCACTGAGTGCCATTGGCTAGGGCTGGGGGATAGGTTGGGCTGGATGAGCTTGGAGATCTCTTCCAACCTGGCTGATTCTATGATTTCTCCTCTCTTCAGACAGAATCTGAAGTCCAGATTGTTTTAGCAATTGTCCTCTCCTGTTTTGTTTTGTGTTTTTTTACCACAAGACGGACGTGGGACTGTTGGAGCCAGTCCAGAGGAGGCCACCAAGATGCAGCTGAGAGGGCTGCAGCAGCTCTGCTCTGAGCACAGGCACAGAGAGTTGGGGCTCTGCAGCCTGCAGAAGAGAAGGCTGCCAGGAGACCTTGGAGTGGCCTTGCAGGATCTGAAGGGGGCTGCAGGAGGGCTGGGGAGGGACTATTGACAAGGGCTGGGGATGCCAGAACGAGGAGGAGGAGGAATGGGTTTGAAGTGTCAGAGGGGAAACCAGATGTTAGGAAAAAGTTGTTTGCAGTGAGGGTGGTGAGACACTGGCACAGGTTGCCCAGGGAGATTGTGGCTCCCTGGAGGTGTTCAAGGCCAGGCTGGCTGAAGCCTTGAGCAACCTGTTCTAGTGGGAGGTGTCCCTGCCTATGGCACAGGGTGGGTTGGAGCTGGCTGAGCTTTGAGCTCCCTTCCACCCTAAACCATTCTATGATTTTATAAATGAAAAATTCAGTGGTGCTGCACAGGCACAAATGATAAATTCATGGCAAGGCGAAGCACAGCACCAAAGAAGCAGCAAACAAAGATGGGCAACAAAAAAAAAAAAAAAAAAAAAAAAAAAGGCAGGAAATCCAAAATCAAATCACATCTCTGACCAGATAAGGGAAGATGCCAAAGGAAGATGAGCCAGGAGCACGCAGGCAGGGAGAGCAGTAGGCAGCCTACCTTCAGGTCTCTCTCTGTCTGCTGCTTCTCCGCACTCAGCTCCGCAAGTGAGCGCTGCAGTGCCTGGGACTGGGAAGAGTAAAATTCCCGTTCCTCTTCCAGTGCTTGGGACCTCTCCTCCTTCTCCTTCATCCTGGTGCACAGTGCAGCAAAGGAAGGCAGCAGTTCCCACACCAGCACAACACACAGGGAGGCAGGCACTCGGGGCTGTGCTGGGGTGTGCTTCCCTACCTGGCTGCCCAGCCCAACCTATCCCCCAGCCCCAGCCAATGGCACTCAGTGCCCATCCAGGCTTTGCTTCAACACCTCCAGGGATGGGGACTCCACCACCTCCCTGGGCAGCCCATTCCAATGCCAATCACTCTCTCTGCCAGGAACTTCCTCCTAACATCCAGCCTCAACCTGCCCTGCCACAGCTTCAGCCTCTGTCCCCTCCTTCTGTCCCTGGCTGCCTGGCAGCAGAGCCCAACCCCAGCTGGCCACAACCTCCCTCCAGACAGCTGCAGAGAGCAATGAGCTCTGCCCTGAGCCTCCTCTTCAGCAGGCTGCACACCCCCTCACTCTCTCCTCCACCTTCTTTCCACCCCTCTACCTTCTTTCCCATCCCTGCCTTTGAGGCCACCCAGACCCGTCCCCCTCCCCCCACCTCACCTCTTCTCTGCCACTAGTTTCTCTTGCAGAAGCTGCTGCATCTTCTCCTCGATCCGTTGCAGGCTGCAGTGCAGTCCCCAGGTGGTGCTCTGCTCCTTGCTGGGGCTGGTTGCTGGAAGTTGGCTCTCATTTTCTTCCAGCATCTCCAGCATTTGCTGCTTTTCCAGGGAGAGCTCCTGGAAGAGAGGCAGATTGAACGCATCGATCAAGTCTGACATTCCTGCTCCTGTTTTTGCCTGGCTCCTCCTCCCTTGTGAGTGCCTCCTTACCTTACACACACAGGCCTCATTCAGCTTCAAAACAACAAAAGCTGATTTTCATTTTACACCTGTTAGGGCTCAGCTCAGGAATTACAGCCTTGAGCATCTCTGATGCAGCCTTCCTTCCTCCCTTCCCTTCCCCTTCCCTTCCTTCATCTTGCTCCTCAGTGTGAACATCCCCTCTGTGGTACCTCTAACCATGGATGTCTGATGCTATTTTGCTGTGAAGTGTTCAGCCTGCTTGTGCAGCTCTAGGGCATGAATGGTCCCTCTCTATCTTTCCAGTGCTTTTTTCGTACTCTTAGTTCACAGGATGCCAGGGGCTGGAAGGGACCCAAAGAGCTCATCCAGTCCATCCCCCCTGCCACAGCAGGACCATCCAAGCTAGCTCAGGGCACACAGCAACACATCCAGACAGAGTCTGCAAAGGCTCCACACAAGGAGACTCCACAACCTCTCTGGGCAGCCTGTGCCACTGCTCTGGGACCCACACAGGCAAGAAGTTGCCTCTTGTCTTGAGCTGCAACCTCCTGTGCTGCAGCTTCCATCCATTGCTCCTTGGCCTATCCCAGGGAGCAGTGAGCAGAGCCTGTCCCCCCCCATCCTCACCCCCAGCCCTCAGACACTTACAAACATTGATTCAATCCCCTCTGAGTCTTCTCTTCTTCAGAATAAGCAGCCCCAGGTCCCTCAGCCTCTCCTCCCCAGGCACTGCTGCAGTCCCCTCAGCATCCTCACAGCCCTCCCCTGGACCCTCTCCAGCAGCTCCCTGTCCCTCTGCAACTGGGGAGCCCAAACTGAAGGCAGCCTTTCACACGGTGGTATTGACATCTCCTCAGCCTTAGAATCATAGAATGGTTTAGGTTGGAAGAGACCTCCAAGATCATCCAGTTCCAACCCCCTGCCACCCTGACCTTCAGACAGTTACAAACATTGGTCCAGTCCCCTCTCAGTCTTCTCTTCTGCAGCCTAACAGCCCCAGGTCCCTCAGCCTCTCCTCCCCAGGCAGTGCTGCAGTCCCCTCAGCATCCTCACAGCCCTCCCCTGGACTCTCTTAGCTGCAGGCAGGAAGATTAGCAAAAGATTTTTTTTAATTTTTTTTTGGTGCAAACTTGCAGAATCTGACAAGGAAGGAGTCACAAATCTCACAAGCCATACACATTTAGAAAAGCCACTTTTGTCCAGCCAAACAGTGCTAACTGCTAACATCATTTCCTAATTTCCAAAGTGGCACATGATTGGGGGTTGGAACTGGATGAGCTTTGAGGTCCCTTCCAGCCTGAACCATTCTGTGACTCCCCAGGAACTGTGTCCCCTTCTGTGCACAAAGAATGCCTCTCTGCTGCTCCAGGGTCCACCAGGACTTAGGCAGCTACAGTTGAAAAAGAAACCAAAGAAGTGGAGAAGTCAGAAAGCTGTGGCAGTCTGACAGCCATATGGGCTGGAAGAGGCTGTCTGGCAGCCTCTAGCTTAGCCTCCTGTTCAGAGCTGCTCTGTCACACAGCAAGGTGTGTTCAGCTGTGCCTTTCTACAGTCAGGCTGTAAAAAACCTTCCAAGAAAGAGGTTTCTCAGCCTCCCCTCCTCTGCCTGCCTCTCTCCTATGGGGGAGCTTCTCCAGCTGCAACCTGTGGCTATTGCCCCAGGACTGCTGAGGTCAGTTTGGCTTCTGTTGGTCTCTGCATCACTTCCAGCTCATTTTAGCAGGTGGTCTTGGCCTTCATAGCAGCTGCCAAAGGAACCTGAGAAGCAGTGGGTGTTGAATTCCACAATCTAGCCCTGGGCAGTTCTCCTGGATGAGCAGCTAAATGCTGTGGCTTGGAGGGCAGAAGTTGTCACTCACCTCCAGGGTTTTCTGTAAGGACTCAGTCAGGCTCCGCAGCTCTTTCTTCTCTTCTTCCACTCCTTTAAGGGAGCAGGCTGTCAGCTCGAGCTCCCTAGAGAAGCACAAAAGGGTGACAGAAGGCCCCATGGAGGTCAGGCAGAGTGCACAGGTGATGGAGCCCCCAGTGAGCATCCCCAGTGAGCAGTGAGGTGGTGGAGCCAGACCTGTGAGCAGTGCTGGGTACAGGCAGTGCTGCAGAGTGACACAGAATCAGAACCACAGAATGAAGCAGGTTGGAAAAGACCTCCAGGATCATCCAGTCCAACCTATCACCCAACCCTTCTCATTAACTAACCCATGGCACTGAGTGCCTCGTGCAGCCTCCTCTCAAACACCTCCAGGGATGGGGACTCCACCACCTCCCTGGGCAGCCCATTCCAATGTCAATCACTCTCTCTGCCAGGAACTTCCTCCTCACATCCAGCCTCAACCTGCCCTGCCACAGCTTCAGCCTCTGTCCCCTCCTTCTGTTGCCTGGTTTGTACCTGGCAGCAGAGCCCAACCCCAGCTGGCCACAACCTCCCTCCAGACAGCTGCAGAGAGCAATGAGCTCTGCCCCGAGCCTCCTCTTCTGCAGGCTGAACAACCCCAGCTCGCCGGAAAGCATCATGCCTGGAAAACTCTGCAAGCATCCAGGGAACTTTACTGTGCCTACTGATCCCCAAACCAAACCCAGGAGCTGCTCTGGCAAGACAGTTACAGCTAAGCAGATGCAGGTCTATGAAAAAGAAGAGGCTGAGGGCAGAGCTCATTGCTGTCTGCAGCTACCTGAAGGGACATTGTGGAGAGGCTGCTGCTGGGCTCTGCTCACAGGAAACTGGAGACAGAACAAGGGGGAATGGCCTCAAGCTGAGCCTGGGCAGGTTTAGATTGGACATTAGGAATAACTTTTTCCTGGAGAGAGTGGTCAGAGACTGGAATGAGCTGCCCAGGGAGGTG
>VWZI01019174.1:1788-27287 GCA_013396835.1 Psilopogon haemacephalus
TTATATTTATGCCAGATCATGGAAATCAAGTGTTAGGGGAATATGCTGGATTATTTTTTTTTAATTGTTGTTTTTATTTAAATATTGCAGTAAAAACTGAAAGGTGATGACAAGGTCAAGAAATGTTCTGATGTCTCATTTCCAGCTTTTCAGTTTAAACATTTCATCTTGCCTAAGACGAAAGGCAAAAATGAACCCTGTTTTGTTTGAACAAGAGAATCACTTTACATTCAAATTCTGTAATTCCATGAGGTTGCAAACAGAGTGCACTGAAAATAACAGATCCTCTGTGGAGCTCCAAAATCCGCTGTTGTCTGCTTCTTCTAAGAAGGTGTTTCTTGGGTGCAGGAGCTTGAAATGGGACTGGGAAGGGATGTGAATACCCACTGGTTGCCTACTTGAGAAACCAAAGTACTGCTGTTATTGATGGGTTTAAGAGAGGACTTTGAGTGACTTGTGTATTTTAAGCCTCAGTACATAAAGATGTTTTATGTACAGAGAATCCATTCTAAAGCACTAATTCACTCTTCTCCCTTTCAAATACTAATACCATAATATTGCATCCCTGGTCTTCTAAGAGTGTGACTTTAAAGTTTAAACTGTGGTTGTTAAGGCTCCAAGGCCATTTCTGTGAGGAGTTGTATATGCATCTACCCTTCTGATGTGAAAAAGCTATAAAAGTACTGTATCACAGAATGTCATGGCTAGAAGTGACCTCAAATGCTCATCCAGTCCAAGCCCCCTGCCAGAGCAGGATCACCTATAGCAGATCACACAGGAACAACCCAGATGCATTTCGAATATCTCCAAGGAGAGAGACTTCCCAATCCCCCTGGACAGCCTGTTTCAGTGTTCTGTCACCCTCACAGTGGAAAAAAAAATCCTCCTCATATTTAAACTAAATTTCCTATGCTTCAGTTTCCATCCATATCATCAATTTTGCTTTTAATTATCAGTCTCTGCTCAAGAACATCACAGAGCAAGTCCAGGTTCTTTAGATGCTTTGATTTTCCTTTTACTCATACAATGGTTTTGATTTGGAGGTGGATTTGGTGGGGTTTGGATTAGGTGTTTGTTATGCTGTGGAGCTGGAGTAGGTGGTGTTGCAAGGGTTGAATGCTTTGGATTTAAAACTTGCAACAAGTATTAAAACATTTGCTTGTTCCTGAGAACAAAATATGTGCACATCTATTCTTCTAGCTAGGGGGGCCCCAAAACTGGACACAGTACAAGGTCTCTTGCTTTTAGAATGGCTACGTGATGATTTCTGTCTAAGGCCTAAGAAAGATGTGTGGCAAAATACACAGGCATGAGAAATGTAGCACTTACACACCAAGACAATAATTTTCTGTCCTCAACTCTGGGGCTAGTGAGCTTGTGCCAGACAGTGCAGGGAAGTGCCGAACAAAGCAATGCTGTCTTAGGAAGAGACAGGTAAAGGCATAAAAGGGGTTTCCAGACAGTGCAGAGAAAAGGAATTTCAGTTTCTGCACATAGTTTTCTGGCATATGCAGGAATGGGCAAACAGTTGCACCTTAACTGTCTTCACACTGCCTCTGCCTAGCTTGGTGTGGTTGCATTGCTGTGTCACTGCTAACTCCAATAATGGAGGAGCTGGGAAAAGGACTTAAGACAGAAACTGAAGAGGAGATTGAGAAGAGCAAGGACACCGAGGGAAAGTATGCAAAGGGACTCTCTTAGTACAGACTGGTCTCTCCTCCTTGTCTGACCCAAGCATTGTGCAGATCCCTTTAAAAAACAAGTTTTTCCTGAGATGTCTATGGTGGGGAGTTGGAGCTGGATGAGCTTTGAGGCCCCTTCCAACCTAAACCATTCTATGATTCTAAGTGTGTGATTTGATGCCATGAAAAAAGGTGGTGCCTGGCTGTGGTTTATGGAAAGCGCTGAAAAACCTTCCTAGGTGAAAAACATCCTATGCTGAAGGTTTAGTATTTGGGCCTGAACTAGTCAGCAGGTTTTTTGGTTTCTTTTCTATACTTTTAGCTTGACTCATTTGCGAGTGGCCTTGCTCCAAGAAAAATGTTTTGCTGTTTCTATGGGATACACAACAAATCGAGGTTGTTTTTTCAGCATCGCTTGTGTGCCCGTGTATCCTGCTCTCACAGAATCACTGTGCTTGGAAAAGACTTGCAAAGTCATCAAGTCCAGCTATTATCTAACTCTACTGTGGACATTATTACACCATAACCTTGAGCACCATACCTAGACAACTTTGAAATACATCCAGGGATGGTGATTCAAACACTTTCCTCGGCAGCCTGTTCCAGTCTTTGATAACCCTTTTGTGTTAGAAGTTTTTTCCTAACATCTAACCAAAGCCTCCCCATGGCATAATTTGAGGCCATTTCCTCTTGTCCTGTCAGTTGTGACTTGTAAGAGGCCAATACTCACCTCTCTACAGCATCCTTTCAGGTAGTTCTAGAGAGTGAAAAAGTCTCCCCTTGGCCTCCTTTTCTTCAGACTAAATAAACCCAGCTTCCTCAGCTGCTCCTCATAAGACCCTTCACCAGCTTTGTTGCCCTTCTCTGGACATGCTCCAGCACCTCAGTATCTCTCTTATACTGCATCATCCCAAACTGAGCACAGTACATATGGTATGGCTTCACCAGTGCTAAGTAGAGTGGGGCAATTGCCTCTCTAGTCCTGCTGGCCACACTATTCCTTAATGGACCAGGATGCTGTTGACCGTCTTGGTCATCTGGGCACACTGGTGGCTCAGGTTCTGCTGGTTGCTGATCAACACTTCCAGGTCCCCTTCTGCCAAGCAGCCCCAAGCCTGCAGCTTTGCATGGGGTTGTTGTGGCCCAAGTGCAGGACTTGACACTTAGCCCTGCTGAAGCCCCTATAACTGGCCTCATCCCATCTATCTAGGCTATCCAGGTCCCTCTAAAAAGCCTCCCAACACTCCCACCTAACTTGGTGTTGTCTGCAGTCTTACTGAGGGTGCTTTCAATCTCCTCATCCCAATCATTTATAAACATATTAAAGGGGAGCAGTCCCAGCACTGAGCCCTGGGGAACACCACTAGAGACTGGCTGCCAACTGGATTTAACTCCATTCACCACCACTCTCTGGGCCTGGCCATCCAGCCAGTGTTTGATCCATCAGAGTGTAGTCCTGCCCAGGCCTAGAGCAGCCAGCTTCTTCACGGGGATGCTGTGGGGAGTAGTATCAAAGGCTTTACTGAAGCTTAGGCAAATCACACCTTTCTCATTCACCAAGTGGGTTACCTTGTCATATGAGATGAGGTTTGTTAGGCAGGACCTGCCCTTCACGGACCTGTCCTGACTAAGTGTTCTGTAAAGGGTCTGTTATGGCACTCTCTGGGAATCAGAAGCTCCAATATTTCATAATCATAGAATCAGTTAGGGTTGGAAAGGACCACAAGGATCATCTAGTTCCAACCCCCCTGCCATGCCCAGGGACACCCTACTCTAGATTAGGCTGCCCACAGCCTCTGCCAGCTTGGTCTTAAACACCTCCAGGGATGGGGGTCCCACCTGACTCCCTGGGCAACCCACTCCAGGCTCTCACCACTCTCATGCTCAAGAACTTCCTCCTCGCATCCACTCTGAATCTCCCCACCTCCAGCTTTGCTCCATTCCCCCTAGTCCTGTCACTCCCTGAGAGCCTAAAAAGTCCCACCTCAGCATTTTTGTAGGCCCCCTTCAGATACTGGAAGGCCACAATAAGGTCACCTGGGAGCCTCCTCTTCTCCAGACTCAACAGCCCAAATTCTTTCCGTCTGTCCTCACAGGAGAGGTGCTGCAGCCCTCTGAGCACCCTCGTGGCCACTGTGCCCCAGACAGCCTCCAACTGTTACATCTCCTACAAGTCCTTCTCTGTTAACAAGCATCAGGTTCAGGGGGGGACTTTCTCTAGCTGGGTCCTCCACTAGTAAGTTACCTTTCACACACTCGGATATTGTTCCCTCTCTGCTGCATTCTATTTCCAGCACACATCTGGGAAGTTGAAGAGCCATACAAGAACATGAAGTAACAATCACAAAGCCTCTCCCAACTTCTTACAGGGTACTTGTTACTGTCTGTAACAAACTTCCATCACAACATCCGCCTTGTTGGCCTTCCACTTGATTCTTAGCCATAAACATTCAACTCTGTTGTCTCCATCATAGAATCATAGAATGGTTTAGGTTGGAAGAGACCTCAAAGATCATCTAGTTCCAACCTCCCTGGCAGTGGGGTCCCAGATGTGTGCTGGAAATAGAATGCAGCAGAGAGGGAACAATATTTGAGTGTGTGAAATTATTGATTTAGCAGTGACAAAAAATTGCACCTGTAGTAGGCTGTATAGTATCCAGACTGCCTGCACAGGGATCTGTGGATGCTGATCTGCTCTTTAACACAAACACACTCAAATTGGGAATACAGATATGCCATATTCAGCTGAGATTATAAAAATACTATGTGTGGGAATTATTCACCCAGGGCCCCTGTGACAGCACTTTTTCTTACAGAACCAGTTGTCTTTGAAAGTATGAAGGTCCCATCCTCTAAACTGCACAGACTTCCTAGCATCCTTTGAATGTGTTGCAATGAAGTACTTCAGGCCAGCATGTAACAGCCATGCATGGGTTTGTCTGCTTAGTGAGCTGCGAAGGTGGCAGGTTGGAGAAGCCTTAACTTTGGAGGAACAGGGAGCAAGTGCAGGAGCACTAGGTAGGACATAGTGAAGGCAAATGAGTACTGGATTTTGGTTTCCCCAAGCAGAAGCATCCATAGTTGAAGACTCCTTGAATCCTAGCATCATAGAATCAGTCAGGGTTGGAAAGGACCACAAGGACCATCTAGTTCCAAGCCCCTGCCATAGGCAGGGACACCCTACCCTAGAGCAGGCTGCCCACAGCCTCTGCCAGCCTGGCTGCAAACACCTCCAGGGATGTGGCCCCAAACACCTCCCTGGGCAATCCATTCCAGCCTCTCACCACTCTCATGCTGAACAACTTACTCTTCACATCTAATCTGAATCTCTCCACCTCCAGCTTTGCTCCATTCCCCCTAGTCCTGTCACTACCTGAGAGCCTAAAAAGTCCCTCCCCAGCTTTTCTGTGGGCCCCCTTCAGATACTCAAAGGCCACAAGCAGCTCACCTGGAAGCCTCCTCTTCTCCAGACTGTACAGCCCCAACTCTTTCAGTCTGTCCTCACAGCAGAGGTGCTGCAGCCCTCTGAGCATCCCCATGGCCCTTGAAGCCAACCGAGATGGCAAACTTATCTTCAAAATCAGGAGCCCATAACATTAAAACAAGGAGATAGCTTTCTAATGATATATAAAATATCATCTATAGGAGCATGCAGACTAAAGGAATGGTTCATGGGATCACAGGGTGTTAGGGGATGGAAGGCATGTCCGTAGATCATGATGGAGTCAAACCCCCTGCCAGAGCAGGACCATGCAATCGAGGGCAGGTTGCTCAGGAACACATCCAGACAGGGCTGGAAAGTCTTGAGAGAAGGAGACTCCACAACCTCTCTGGGGAGCCTGTTCCAGTGCTTTGTCACCCTCACAGTAAAGGAGTTCTTCCTCATAGTGAGGTTCATAAGGAAGATGACAAAAGAAAATCGTGCAGAAAATGCATCGAGGGAAAGCCCTTTCATTTTAAGAACAAACATTATGCTGAATCATAACTACGTTCAATTCCCATGTGTTAGAGAAGGGGGAGAAAGAGGAGAAGATTGTGGAATCAAGGAAATGGGAGGTTCCTCTAGTTTAAAAACTTGAGATGAGCAGTTGCTCCTTCAAGGCATCTGTTTGTAGAAACATGCCAGACGAAAACTTTGCATCCATATGGTGCACTGCAAACAAGGCCCTCAGCAGTATACAAACATCAGCTGATTTTTTGCACATCTCTTTTGCTTGCCTTATAGCAAACTGCAGAGGTAGTCCTCTCCTCTCCGCTAGGGCTTATTGCTTCTTATCATAATAAAAGAGGAAGCAGGAAATAAAAAGGTACTATATTCTTCAGGGTCTGTGAGGAGCTGGGGTAGCAAATGATTAAGTGACCACCTGTCACCACAACTTCTTTTCACATTTGCAATCTTTAATGCAGCCCTGGCTGATGGCAGCAGACACTCTGAGCATCTCAGCTTTGTTTAAAAGCCCAAGGAGATCTGTCTTCAGCTGCTCTGATCATTCAGGGAAAGCTGAAAATGTCAAGCAGGAGTATTCTGAAACTTCATACCAGCAAAGAAAAAATAATCTCAATTGAAAACGTGAAAAAAATACATCTTTTCTGGAGTGACCAGTAGCAGCATATATTCAGATTAGTTAGGTTAGTCCTGATCCGGTGATATTTTGAAGTCCAGAGTTGATAAGGAAAAAGGTATCTTACTGAAAAGTTTTTGTACTGCCTGCATGATTTGGTCTTTGCAGCACAGAAGCACAGAGAATGCCCTCTTGGGTCAGGCCAGCAGTCCATCTTAGCCAAGCACTTTGCCTCTCACAGTGGCAACAGGAGACACTGTTGAGGGCTGCTGTGGTCCATCCCTCTCCTTGACAACTGTTGTAGTAAGGATGTTACAGGGCACATCCCTGTCCTGGGCTTTCAAAATCCATTTGTAGATCTGTTATCCGTCAACCTGTGTAAATTCTCTTTGAACCTGCTGATGCTGGCTGTTTTAAAACTCTAGCACATAGTTTCAGGATTTTGCTACCTGCACTGTAAAGAGTTATTTTCCTGCATCTGTTTTCAGCCAGTCTTACAGAAGTTTCATCAAGGGATCTCATACCTTAGTATTCAATGAACCGTATGCTTGTTTTGCCAACCATTTTAATGATGTGTAAACCTTGATCATATCTTCTCTCTTCACTTTGCTCTCTAAGAGGGGGAGCTAAATTTCTTACAAAGTCTCATTGTGAAGCTGCTGTTGCCTCCCTTTAATTTATCTGATGCAAGTCAGGATGCCATTGGCCTTCTTGGCCTCCTGGGCACACTGCTGGCTCATGTTCAGCTGCTGTCAACCAGTACTCTCAGGTGCCTCTCTGCCTGGCTGCTTTCCAGCCACTCTGTCCCCAGCCTGTAGCACTGCCTGGGGTTGTTGTGGCCAAAGTGCAGTACCCAGTACTTGGACCAATCAAACAACAAAACACACCAAAAGCCAACTCAAACCCAGCAACCACCCAGCAAAAAACCCCACACCAAACAAGAATGGAATGGAATGGAATGGAATGGAATGGAATGGAATGGAATGGAATGGAATGGAATGGAATGGAATGGAATGGAATGGAATGGAATGGAATGGAATGGAATGGAATGGAATGGAATGGAATGGAATACTATAGTGGCTGAGGCTACTTTGTTCTTTGCACCAGATGTCAAAAAGACACAGAGTGTAAAAATATCTATCAAAGCCCAAGCATGGAAGAGAGCAAGGTTTGTACTGACACACACACCTGGATGCAGATCACTGATCTCTAAGCTTGGGAGCTACATTTTTAGCATCCAGGAGTTCTTCCTGAGAAAAATCTCTTTCAGATAATCTAATGGAAAGGCAATCTTAATCCTCAACTGTTTGCTTTTGATTTCTTGGGGCTTTTGTCTTCCACACACTTTACTATTTCTTCCGTGTGCCTCTGTATCAGCTAATGTGCCCACTCTTTTTACTTACACATCTCCCTGAAAAGAATGATAGCCCTGTATCCAGAGCTGGAATGTTTTCCACAAGGATAAAGTCATGAGGAAAATTTAGCCCTCAGCTCCAACACATGAAACACAGTTCAGGACTTTCAGAGGCATTGGCTTGCTACCAAACATAAGTATATGTTTACAAGCACAGCAAAAGCATACTATTGCTGACAGGCTAAACCCCCTCTCTGTCACATTTTGAGTTCCTGCTTTGGAGAATGATGTTACTGGAACCCCTGTGTAAAGTGGCTGCAAGAGTATTTTTTAACATGGACACAACCTGTTTTTTCTTTTTATTTTTTTTTTGTTAGCCTTGTTCTTAGTAATGCCTATGCTCCTTCTTCCAGGGGGAAAAAATACAGCTTGAAGCTAACACCCAGCATGGAAATATGCAGTCTGAATAGCTCAAGCTGAGCAATGTCCTAAGATACTTAGATGGGCCCTGGTACTGCCCTACTACTATTTAAGGCTACATTAAATAGTGTTGCTTTCAGTTCCACCTGTCAGACTGAAAACTGAGGCTTAGCCTTATAGATGATGCTCGTCTTTGTTGGAGAAATGAAGGAGCTGCACTGACTTCATGTGCACAACTCAGCATTTCGAGAGAGGAGAGAGAAATAGTTCCTCTTGTTGAACCTGTGACACTCATGCTTTGTGCACTAGTAACTAGCACTGTCTCCCCATTATTTTAATTGCCAAAGCTTTCAACAAACCACCTTTCCTTCATTGTTCTAAGCAGCATGAGCCAGGTTCATCTACAACTATCACATTGCTCTTGAGCAGAAAAACACAGCAACTGTGGGCATGTCTCTCATGTCCTGGCATGAGAAGCAATTTTCTAGGTGCTTGTATCCAGGAAATGGTCACTGGTGAGACCCCACTTGGAGTACTGTATCCAGTTCTGGAGCCCTTGTTACAAGAGGAATATGGATGTGCTGGAAGGTGTCCAGAGAAGGGCCACAAGGACAATCAAAGTGCTGGAGCACCTCTCCTATGAGGAAAGACTGAGGGAGTTGGGACTGTTCAGTCTGGTGAGGAAAAGGCTCTGAGGTGACCTTATTGTGATCTTTCAGTACGTTAAGGGGGCCTACAAGAAAGATGGGGAGGGATTTTTTAGGATGTTAGGCAGTGATAGGACTTGGGGGAATGGAGCAAAGCTAAAAATGGGTAGATTCAGACTGGATGTTAGGAAGAAGTTCTTCATCATGCAGGTGGTGGGGCCCTGGAGAGGCCCAGGGAGATGGTGGAAGCCCCATCCCTGGAGGTGTTTAGAGCCAGGCTGGATGAGGCTCTGGACAGCCTGATCTAGTGTGAGATGTCCCTGCCCATGTCATGGGGGTTGGAACTAGATGATGCTTGTGGTCTCTTCCAACCCTGACTGGTTCTATGATTCTGATTCTATTCTAAGATGAAGCCAGTGGGTAGCACTAAGTGTAACTTGTGTGACTGAAAAATCTAACATGCTGATATTGGTTGTTTAAACCACACGAACAGCAGGAAAAGACTCTCTGGTCCAACAAGTCAGAGTCTAGATTGAACTGCAGAGGTCTGGGTTGGACTTTGAGCCAGGGCACAGCTACCACTTTGGCAGGAGTTACTTCATGCCTTTGCCTGGTGCCTGTCCTCAGTAGGTGAAACATCTGTGTCTGCAAGGCTGTGTTAGTGCCACACTGTTTGCAGCCTGCTGCTGTTGTGAGGCAGAGGTGGAAGTCTGAGCTGTAACTTTTTAAGATGATGACCTTCCAGAGAATTTGTAGAAACTGCTCCAAATCCTGAATGCAAAACAATGCTGCACCTACGACTGCAGAAAGGGCACACCATGCTTCTCCTTGTCATGCCCTTGTAATAATGCTTGCTTGTCTTAAATTTCAATTTGTTATACTACTTTCCAAAAGAGTCTGCCAGCACTAGGTGTGGGGACACCCCAAACTTCTCCCTTCCTCACTGGGAAGTGCCACAGAGGGACATCAGGTGTAGTCCATCACACAACTGACCCTGCTCTGCATGGACCTGCTCCATAGTCCACAAAAATAAAGAGAAGCTTTTCCATTGACTTTAGACTGATCTCCATCAATCTGTCAATACTTCTTAATTGAGGGAAATATTTCTGTGGAAAATATGTAATGAAGGCAATTCAGGATATTTTTTCTGGAGGAGAGGGGAAGAAAAGTCTTGCTGTAAATCACTGCAGATTCTCCTGAATCAGTTCTGTTCAAATCCCTGGAGAGGTTAAGGCTGAGGAAAACTGCTCTTGTTCATGAGATTGAAAAATAAAATGCCCAAATGTCTCGCTCTTAGTGAGTGTACTGAAATCTCTACTGTTCAAATCTTCTGGACCTGTCTTTGAATAAGGAGAGCTTCCTTTAAACTGGGACCTCTCTAGCAGATTATCACCTCCAAGGACAAGAGAACAGTGTAGAAGTAGTGGCACAAACAAGCTGTAATTCAGAATGTTTGAAACCAATTAGCTATGCATCAACCTCCTACGCTCTGTGAGGGCCACAGCATTTGTTCAGGGCACCCTACAAGGTTATTTAGTCAAGCACTTTGTCAACCCTTGAATTAAGTTAATAATACTTAATTTCCCATACCCAAGGTTCTTCAGCTTTGCAATTAATCCAGTGAAATTTCCACCTGATTTTAAGGAGTTGAAATTGAAGTTCACCTTTCTGTGACTTCGCTTTTTCATTTTCCAAGATGAAACTTAGATTTTCTTTCTAAAACTTCTAGATCTCCACCCCCATCTCTCCACTTTCAATATGTGCAAGATCTTCTCTGTGCAAGCTCTTTGTTTCTTTGCCAATGTGTTCTTAAGTCCTCCAGTCCTGGTCACAGGTAAAAACCTTCATGTTAGCAAGAGTCAGCAGAAAGCTCTGCATTATTGTTTTGATCTTCATGTGAACTTACAGAAGAAACTGCATCTGTATTCTATTCCACATGTTCCTCTTAATGCAAATAAGGCAGTGCCATTGGATAGGGCTGGGTGCTAGGTTGGACTGGATGAGCTTGGAGGTCTCTTCCAACCTGGCCTATTCTATTCCATTCCATTCCATTCCATTCCATTCCATTCCATTCCATTCCATTCCATTCCATTCCATTCCATGCCATTCCATTCCATTCCATTCCATGCCATTCCATTCCATTCCATGCCATTCCATTCCATTCCATGCCATTCTACTCTATTCTATGCACAAATTGTGTTGTTCACTTTAATGAGTTCAAATGCACAACATTTCCAAGTTCTCATTAACACCCTTGTGTCACAGTCCAAACATTGGCTCAGAGAATGTTTTCACCTTAGTGTCACAAAGTTATGTGCACTGGTTTCATTCAACAGAAAGCTAGATAAATTTAGGGTTTGTTCTTAGATACTGTAAAGGGTTAAGCCCTTCTGGAGGGGCTTACCTGGAATCGGATCCTGACTCCTCCCTGGGGGTGGTCTGACCTGCCCCCAGGTGTTGTGTTTAGCCCCCTCCCACTTCCTGCTGAGACCCCTATAAAGGGGGGGATGAACTTCCTGTTTCTTTCTCTTGGGTCCCTGCTCCTCATCAGCCAGCATGGTGTTTTCCTGCTGCTGCTCACCACCTGCTCTCCAGCAAACACATGGGGAGAGCAACCATATTTGGAACTCTATAACTCACTGCATTTCACCATCATCTTGCAGCCCTCTGTATCTACCACCAATTTCCAACTGCACTGCTTGGATTCAACTTCCACCCACTCCTATCTATCAGCTGTATTTTATATTTTGTATTTTGTTCCCTTTCCCTCTGTCCTCTCTAATTCCCCTTACCTTATCCTTGTATCTTCTATTTTGTTCCCTTTTCCCCCATCCTCTGTAATTCCCCTTACCTTATACCTGTATCTTCTATTTTGTTCCCTTTTCTCCCATCCTCTGTAATGCCCCTTTCCTTCTACTTATTGTGAAAGTTTATTTTTCACTTCCAAATCAAATTAAGTATTTATTGAGCTTTCGAGCTCAGGGGGACTGGCTTAAACTAATACAAACACTGTAAGCATTTTTCATGACCCTATTATGAAAATAATTTGTCTTATAAAATGAAAAAGGGCTTCCATGTGGTTAAATAGCATGTAAGAATCATCAGATAGAACACAAACTCTGCTTAGAAAAAATGCAGTTCAAGTAGCCCAGAGGAGAAGATCATGACTGTAGCAGCGATTTAGATTAAGGGATGAAGTGACTAAGCATCAGGTAAAAATTCTTCATTTAATAGGCTCATGGTCAACAAGATGGCATTTTTCAAGTCAGGAAGGGTCACCACAGTCATCTACTCTGACACCACACCCCCACTCCCCCCACTTGTAACAAAGGATATAAAATGCTTGTCACTGAGGAAATTATTTACTGAGGATTTAAATCCTAGGGGGTGACATGGGTTAGGAACATCCTACACACACTATTGAAATTTACCAGACCAGCTCATATGTCTTGGAGGTAAAATGAAGCTCCATTTCAGCAAAGCAAAATTTACAAGCATATATGCACAATATATTTACAAGTATTTACCATTATATACAAATTAGAAATAATACAGAAATCCAAACTCCCTCCTGGACAATGAAATTGCCCAGGAGGGCTCAAAGCTATCCCACTCTTTCTCCCTCTCTATCTCCCATTCCAAACAGGCAAACAAAAAACAAAGGCAACAAAGCTTACATTGTTATTTGTTAGTGGAGAGATTAGAGGAGAGAGAATAGGGCAATGTCCCAGGACAGAGTGAGGGAAGATTATTTACATCTTAGCTTTTTATCCATCTCAGCAAACCAATGAATGAATGAATGAATGATATAGACCTCATCATTATTTACTTTTCGCAACCTATGATCCAATTTCTCTCATTGAAATATTCCAACTAGCCTTAAACCAGCACAGAGGGTTCCTGCAATACTTAAAATTGGTCAAGTTATGCACTGTTGAGACTGCTATTAGAGAACCCTGCATGGACTCCCTAAGAGTAGAGGCAGCCCATACATACCTGGGTCAGTGCAACCCCAAGCACAAATCCAGGCTGGGTGGCAAATGGCTGGAGAGTAGCCCTGAGAAAAAGGGCCTGGGGGTCTGGATTTTGATCTTCAGATGCAGGTGTTGTTATTCCGGGCTTCTGCAGCTGTATGGGAAAATTCTCTGTTCCCTGTTCTTGTAATTTGATCAGCAAGGTAAACACAAATAAACAGGAGTGGATGCAAGAGTCACATCTGCAGTTCCACTTGCTAGCGTATCAATTACAAGAGCTCTCAGTCCTCCTGCTTTAGTGAATTTGTTGACTCTGTTCAGGAAACAAGACAAATCTCTCAGCTCTCTCGTGGCAAGGGGAAAGGTGATTGTGTGGGCAGAGCACAGCAGTGAGAGGTGGACAGCCCAATTCACAGGCCCAGCTTTGTCAAGAGGCTTGTTCAGCAAGATCCTCAGCTGGGTTAAACAGGCACCCACTACCAGAATGAGTACCAGACCAAATGTCACTGAGGGGCACCTTTCTAAACAAATACATGAGCAAGAACACTGATATTCCCTTCTTAGATAATCTTCTGACTTACTGTGCTCCCTGTGACGAAGGTCATATTTTCTTAATTGGTGATAAACTGTCTGGCAGTGGGTCTAAAAGACATGGATTTGTGGGACAAACTCATACTGTGGATCACTATTAAACTATTTCACAGTGGAGGTCAGCCTAAAGCCCAACCAGCTCTGGTCTATGTATCACAAACCTCTAGCTGGGTTAAGCAGTAGTCACAGATTCTGTCACTGAGGTTGGCTAACAGAAGCTGTTTGTTTTGGCACTCATACTCCCATGCCCCACATTGAGCAGAGTGTGGGCTTTTGGGGGTTAGGCTGTTTCGTTTGTGGTTTTTTTTCTTGTGGTTCTAATATTACATTCCTCTGTGGTGACTCTTTGATATACTTCTGTTTATTCTGCAGCCCTATTTCAGTGAATAAATAAATAGCCTGCTCTGCTTTTTTGGCTTTCAGATCCTTTCTTGCACTTTTCTGCTCCAAATGTCAGACTTGGAAGTTCTCACTTGTAAAGCTCCTCAAGGGTACAGGTCAATTGCTGGGTAGGTCAGGAGAATACCATGACTGGCAGCTCTGCATAACCAGCTTCCACCATTGTGGGGAGTGGGTATTTCATTTCCTGGGGCAGGCACAAAGATAAGCCACTGAAAAAAAAAAAAAAAGTAGCCTTCTAGACTAGAATTGTGCAAATATACAATAGATTGTGTTTATAGCCACACTAAGAGTTGGATGGCAAATATAGCTGCATGAAGGGGGAAAGAAGCTCCACAAGCTCCTTTTTATGCTTGTAGTCCCGTGGGTCAAAAGGAAATTAAAGCCCTAGTGGGTAAGTAGCGTAAGATGGGATTGCCAAACGTGTTTTTAATGAAGATAAATGTTATTTCAGTTCTTCGTTTTGCTATCAATAATTAATAGGCTATAAATGGTCGTAAGGATCCCTCAGGGCCTATAGAGGTTGGGGCTCAGATGCTGGGTAACTACTGCCTGTCTGGGAGCCATCTGCAGGCTGGATCTCATCAGCTCTGGCCCTGAGGAGAAACTGTGGAAAGAAGCTTTTGCAATGCCTGAGTCAAACAATTCCCTTGGTGACTTGAGACTACCAGGCTCCTCCTTTCTTTGCCTGAGTCTCCGTATTGGCCACTTGAGGATAGTCATAGTGACATGGCTCACAGGAGGGTCATGGTGGCGGCTCTTGTTCCCACAGCCCTTTGGAAAGCTAGAGTGCTATTCGAGTGCTAAAGAAATTTCCTCCCTGAGAGACTATATCCTATGTGCTATCCAGTTGCATCCTTCCAGCTTGAAAACTTTTCAAGCCACTTATCTAAACAGTTCCCACACAGTAATGCATTGCTGCCCTGGGCCTCCGCTCTTGTTTGACTGCAGCTTCCTTTCTGCTGACCCCTGAGCAGCAGCAGTAAAACAACCTGTGAACATTAGGAGCTTCACGTGCTTTCAAAATCAGGCTTGATGTTTTCAACATATTCTCTCATGTTCCTGTGTGCAGACTACTGTCTAACATTTCTGGAAAGGCAGATGGGGACTCCAGCCAAATTCTATGGCATTTTAAAGATGCACATATGTTTAATATATCTACTACTTACTTCCCCAGGGCTCCATGCTTCTCTTGCCATTCATTTTTTCATACTGTATGCACAGAATATGAGTTATCTACAGTGTTGCTACCACGAGATATAGCATTTCCCAACCCCTACATGGCAAATCCATTAGAAACTAACTCCTGCAGTGTGAATGCTCTGCCTGGTGGGAAACAATCATAAAAAGAACTTTTCCCATTCCGAATTATGAAAAGGCAATAGAAAGAGATGTACCTCCCTTCTTGGTTATTTTTCTGACTCTGAGAACAGGTAGGAGTCAAAAATATCCGGGGAGCTGTGTTAATCTCAGAAAAATGGAAGGAAATGCTACTTCAAACAGCAGGCCAGGTTGAGAGCTGGTGAGGTGGAGCTCCTATAATTGGTATAGTGGCAATGGGGCAGTGCCCCTCCAGCTGTGTGTGGAATGGGAAGGAAAGATGAGGGTTGACTTCTCCCAAAGCTGTCATTAATAACAAGCAAACACAGGCTTGGAATAAAAGCAGCAAATGCGTGAGGATGCCACAGTTTCCTTGCCCACTGCTATCTCACAGCAGTTCTTCCACTTTCCTGCTCACCACAGCATTGGGAGTGCCTGCCAGGCATGCAGTGAGAGGGTGCAAACACCTTCAGTCAACAGCAGCTAATGACAGCCCTGTACCCACAGCTCAGCTGTCGTCTAAAGCATTTTGTTCAGCCTCCTACTTTAAGGCAGCGTGAAGTTTTTCATATACTTACATATTGATTTTTTGGGTGCCATAAATATAAAAGCTGTAAGAACAGCACAAAGACAAATGCAGAAGAAGGAAGTTTGCTTGGGGGATACAGATGTAACTTGTTTCTCTTTCTCTGCCACAAAGCCAAACCAAGTGAATTTATCCACTTCCATAATCAAGGTTAGCTATGTAAAGATGCACACTTTTCAAATAGTGTGAAGCTGACTTCTGGCAATGAGTGTCTGGGGAAGTCAAATCCTAGAGCATCCTCAGAGTTCAAGCCAAGGGAATGGTTTCCAGGACAGTAGGAACCACTTCAGAGTGGCTGTTCTTTGCCACATCACCTCACTGCTGACAGGTAATCTTGCCTGAATCTCATGCACTGAGCTTTTAATGATGCACTGACAGTATAGGCAAAGAGTAACAAAGGAACTGGAGATGAGAAAGAGATGGGAGGAAGCACTAAAAGAGGAGGATGAGACAGCAACTGTAAATATAAAGTTTTCATGTAATGTACAAAGCAGAAATTATTCTACCACAGACAGATTTTAGTGAACATGTACTAAACTGGCAAGAAGAAAGGGAGGGGTGACAGCAGAGAAGAAACAAAGCAAAGAATGTATATGCAAGGCAAGAGGTAGACAAGGACCCCAGATATCAGGGAGGTAAAGAATAAGTTTGTGGAAGGATAAAAATCTTAGCATTTCTGGAAGGACCCCTGATGGCTCAGCAGCCTGGGAGGTACCAGTCCAATCAGTGAGCTGGTAAGGAATAGCAGACCAACCAAACACACTGCAAGGCTTTGCAGTAAGCTAGCAAAGAATTCCTGGAACTCCTCCAGGAAGATTCTCTGTTGCCTTTTGCAATGACCACAGGAGAGAGAAGTGGATGGGATGGCTATCTTATCAAGGCAAGACCTGCAGGGGGTGGATGGGCCCAGGCCTAGAGAAAAATCTGTGCTGCAGACATAAATCTTAAATGTGGCATTCCTTCCCCAGTAATCAAACAGCAGGCTATATTTAGCTCAACCTAAACAGAAACCAAGAACAGCAGGACTAGTTTTAACTCTAACAGCTGCCACCAGCTGCTCAGAGAGGATGCAGGTAGAGCCGATGTCAGATGTAGTTAAATGAGATGGAACAGGGAAGGCAGCTATGCTTCAGTGAATAATGTTGGCACTTGGTTAGAGGAATTCTGCATTTTATTATTTCTTGGTTAGCCAAAAGGAAGATCAAAGGTTGAGCTGAACATGAATGCTTCTACACTGAGGGCAAGGCTACAGTGAACTATGGACAGGCAAACAGAAAGAGGAAAGGGAGAAAGCAACAGATGCAACTGGATCATCTTGTCGCTTGAAAGCAAATGCTTTTGTGTCCAGCCCAAGTTCTTGGTGCTCCCTCTCTTCAGTTTTAGTATAACAAGAATCAACAAAGGCAGTTTTGAGGAAGTCCCAAGAAAGGCTGGTTGTCACACAAATGCTGACAAAAAGCTTGTCTCTGTGTAGTAAGGCCAGCAGGGCTCTTCCAAGAAGCATGCTTGGGATTCCCACAAGTACTGCTGATCCCAGTAGTCCCTTGAACTTGGCTTATGTAGATTTTGCCTAGCCCCAAGAATGCATGTGTTTGGGCCACCACAACAGCAGTTTCTCTCCCTGATGGCATGGCAAGGAATCTCAGTGTCACACATCCACAGATGACAGTGATTTATATCACTGGTCCAAGAGCCTAGGATTCACCCTCCATATAGGCATCACAACCTCCACATAGGCATCAGCATCATCCACTGGACAGCAGTGTGAAAAGGTCACGTTAATGCAACAGGTTGCTTGCAGTATTAGCTGCTCCAATGTGAAATATTTGCATGCTTGATGGAGAATATGATGCTCAGCATCAAGTGAAGCATGGCCAGCAGGTCAAGGGAGGGGATTCTCCCCCTTTACTCTGCTCTCCTCAAACCCCACCTGGAGTACTGTGTGCAGTTCTGGAGCCCCCAGCACAGGAAGGACATGGAACTGCTGGAGAGAGTCCAGAGGAGGGCCACAAAGATGATCAGAGGGCTGGAGCAGCTCTGCTATGAGGACAGGCTGAGAGAGTTGGGGCTTTTCAGCCTGGAGAAGAGAAGGTTTCAAGGAGACCTTACAGCAACCTTCCAATATCTCAAAGGAGCCCAGAAGAAGGCTGGGGAGGGACTGTTCACAAGGTCTTGTTATGACAGGACGAGGGGGAATGGGTTCAAATTGGTGGAGGGGAGATTTGAACGGGATGTTAGGAGGAAGTTCTTCACAGTGAGGGTGGCGAGGCACTGGCACAGGTTGCCCAGGGAGGTTGTGGCTGCTCCCTCCCTGGATGTGTTCAAGGCCAGGCTGGATGAGGTCTTGAGCGACCTGATCTAGTGGGAGGTGGCCCTGCCTATGGCACAGGGGGTTGAAACTGGATGACCTTTGAGGTCTCTTCCAACCTAGACCATTCTATGATTCACCTTGAGTACTGCATCCAGTTCTGGAGCCCCTATTACAAGAAGGACATGGACATGCTGGAACATGTCCAGAGAAAGGTCACAAGTATGATCAGAGGGCTGGAGCACCTCTGTTATGGAGACAGACTGAAAGAGTTGCAGCTGTTCAGTCTGGAGGGGAGAAGGCTCCAAGGAGACCTTACTGTGGAATTCCACTTTCTTAAGGGGGCCTACAGGTGAGGGACTTTTTAGGCTCTCAGGTAGTGATAGGACTAGGGGGAACGGAGCAAAACTAGAAGAGGGTAGACTCAGATTCGATGTTAGGAAGAAGTTCTTCACCATGAGGGTGGTGAGACACTGGAACAGGTTGCCCAGGGAGATGGTGGAAGCTCCATCCCCGGATGTTTTTAAGGCCAGGCAATATGAGGCTCTGAGCAACCTGACCTAGTGTGAGGTGTCCGGGTCTATGGCAGGGGGGTTGGATGATCCCTGAGGTCCCTTCCAGCCCTGACAATTCTGTGATTTTGTGAGTTGCAGTTTCATTTCTACTAGCATGCACAACACCTTTAGTGAACCTGTACCTGGTTGAAAACTGTAGAAGAGGAAGATGCAAAAAGCAAGATTGTTTAATAAATACCTTTCCTATGACATACTAGGAGACCATACAATGGGCATTAAGCTTAATCACTGAATAATGGCTCAAGCATCTGGTTATCATTGCTGTCCTTAAGAACAAAGAAGGTAAAAAAGCAACTGATCTAGTCCACTAGTGTCAAAACGAGTAATACCCACCAAAAAACAAACACACAAAGCCCTCCACCTCCCAGCCCCCCCCTAAAAATACCCTCCAATATAAAATCCAGTCTCCTTCCACCCACATTTCCGAATTTCAGAGGCACCTTATTATAGCAATCCTCCCTAGAAACATCAGTTGGTATAGCATGGACTTTGAAGATTTTGTGGTAGCTCTCCCTGCCTTACTAGTAGAGCTGTGAGCTCGATGACTAATCACTCCTTAATAACTCATGTTCCCTCCCTGAAAGTCCCCAGAACAAAACCAGTGGGAGAAAACATATGAGCAGAGATTTGTGGAGCTGAAAATTGCTCTGAAATGGGCTTCTTTCCCAGTCATCCATAATATATTTTTTTTTTTGTTGTTTTTAGATGGGGGGGTGCTGGGGTGGTGATGCTGAATTCAGTGCTGTTCCCCATATGCCTAGACTTTGCAACTGGGAAGTGATGCCTGGTAGTGCATTTCAGACATATTCCCAAATAATGAAAACAAAACACAGGCGTTTTGCAGGCCTCTCTGGCCTGGCTGCTGCTTGAATTTGTTCTGTAGAAACATTTGAACCCAGGTCTCTTCTCCCAAGCAGTCAGAGACAGAACAAGAGAACACAGCCTCAAGCTGTGCCAGGGTAGTTTTAGGCTGGATATTAGGAAGAAGTTCTACATAGAGTGATTTGCCATTGGAGTAGGCTGCCCAGATAGGTGGTGGAGTAGCCATCCCTGGAGGTGTTCAAGAAAAGCCTGGATGGAGCACTTAGTNATTCCATTCCATTCCATTCCATTCCATTCCATTCCATTCCATTCCATTCCATTCCATTCCATTCCATTCCAATCTTCCTCCTTAGTATGTTTTCTGAGTAAGCCTACATATACCAGCCTGCATCTACTCAGGATTTTCCCAACAGTGGCACTAACATCTCATTTCTGAGATGGGGCAGGCTCTTTGCAGGATGGTATTTACTGATGCCACTTTACTGATCACCTTTTAACCCCCAACATCCTCTGAATCTGTGATTCTTGCCCAAAGGCAAGTATTATTGGATCAAAAGGTAGCAACAGCTCCATGTCTCACGTACCTGATTGCAGAAGAAAATGTTTTGCATAGCTGCCTAGAAGCAGACACACATTTACTGGGGGAGATGTTAGCATCTTCTTATCTTTAGTATGCTTAAGAACCATCAGAAACCACACACACTTCCACACCACATACCAGAGCTGCAGCTGCATGGCTCATCCAGATAGATGAGAAATGCCTGTGGCTGGGCATACCATATACACTAACACAGAAACTTGGAGTATTCAGCCTGGTATGCTCACAGCAAAGAGACAAGTTGGATAGCACATGCTGCAGCTGTACTTTTGCTCCCTTTTTCTGGCCAAAATATAAAGGTTCCTAAGCAGTATTTTCAGTACTCATAGTCAACTGAATTACGAGCTGGAAAAGCATCAACCATGCAGTGCTATCTAGTACATGCCCTTCTTTTCTCCTCCTGCTTCATACATTTTCAGTCCTCTTTAATTTCTGGGCACATACTGTACCTTGTGATGACATGGAAGAACAAGGCCTTTAAGTCTTTATTAATTGTTACTACTGTATTTTCAAAAGGAGCTCTTTAGGAAATTCTAACTTTTGTTACCATAGGAATGAAGCGGTAGGATGCGGCAGAACGATTTCACCAGCAGTGTTTAAGTAAATCACTTTGTATTTAGTCCTTCACTCTCTCCAAATTCCTCTTGGACATAAAGAAAAATATTTTTAAAGTGCTGTTTGTCTTTAGCCAAAATTAGGAGGTGCAGCCCTGTTATCTATAGCCAGGCTTTGAAATGTCCCTTCTCACCCACAGTGTCTCCTCTTCCTCCCAAGCGAAGCAGCAGCAAAGTGCTCCTTGGCTCTGGCAGTGATACCCATCTGTTTTGTTGTTGGTTTTGGTTTTTTTATTTTCAACTAAAGAAACATTTGTGCAATTTTTATGCTGTAAGAACTGGATGAATGGAGGAGCATCCAGTCCACAGTACAAGACCAGGCTGGGATCCCCGTACCTGATGAGCTTGCCCAGGTAGCTTGCCCAGATGAGCCAAATAGCAATTTACTACTGAGTGTAATCCTGAACTAAGTGGCTTACTAGAGCACTCTTACCTGCCTCTCTGCCTGTTAGCTTGCTTCTCCTTCTCTATTTGAAAGGATTAAGTCTACATTTAAATAAATACAAATAGAGGACAGGTTTATTGATTAGCTATTCTCTTGGCCTTCTCCAGCAGGCAGGAGGAGACCAGGCAAGGAAGGAACACAGTAAAATGCTGACACTCGGACTTGCTTTACCCTCATTTGTTTTTCAAACCCTTGAACCACAAAAACCTGATAAGCAGAAAGCAGAGAGGTTTTGTTTCCCCTTGCTTTAACTCTGGGGTTTGTTTTTTTCCTTTTGAGATGCTATCACCATTGCAGCTTTCCTACCTCATATCTGAACAGCTTGGGATTAGTCAGAAGTGACTATATAGTAGAAAAGGAATATCTTGTATCTCATTAAACAGATGTCTAGTATTAATGATGAGCTAAGGATGTTCCTCAGCTCAGTCATGGTAACAATTACACTGACTCTTGTTGGTATATAGGCTCTTGTTGATCCTATGTCAGTGAGGCTTTTTAACTGAGTAGTTAACTGGAAGGTTTATATGGGACACATACAAGCTCTCATGGTGCACGAGGGCCAGCTTTTAATTCTCCACATGTCCTGAAGCACAACACTTCTCTCTTCATACATGCTTTGACTCAGTGATCCAAAGCACTGGCCAGGAACTGGAAGAGAAGCCTTTCCAGGACATTACAACATGAGTCTGTAACTTCACAGATGCTGTCAGGTGATGAAGCCACTTCCAGATTAAGAACCTAATGCCTGTTTTTTTCCTCAGCAAATGAAGATAAGCCAAGAAAGCAAGCCAGTGACCATATTTTGGCATGACTTATTGGCAACTACGGTGGCCTTATTTATCACCCAGTGTCTTCTTTTCTTCACACGTATATAGTGTGGTCCAGCATTCTGTCTTGCATTCTTGCTTCTAGACTCCGGCTTATCTTTCAGCTGTCTGGCCAAGCCTTTCTTCTCTGCTAACCTACAGGATCCTGTCTCAATAATTTATTACAAACCAGTCAGAGGGACATGGAATGAAAAAAAAATAAAACACACTAGCCACACTAATTTAGCAATGTACTTGCCCACTAAATCCAGCTACCTGTACTTTGTGTCCAGCTCTGCTTTCAGCAAAGGTGTAACAGCGTTTTCACAGCTTCCACTGTTCCTACTGTTGGCTACAGGCGTATAGGTATTTTCAGACACACACACCCTCTTCCCTCTGCCTCACCCACGCTTATTTCCCTGGAGCTGGCTGAGCTGTTGAAACTGGATCCTTTTATGGGAACATACAAGAGGGGTTTTCATAAGCAAGCTGGAGATTCTGGGAGGCACAGTTACTGCTCTGTTGAGGTATCTGACAGCACTCTGGTGTCTCTCCGTTGCCTTAAGCTCACCTTGTTGTGCTGCCCACTTATCTGTGCCATCATTTCCACACAGATTCACATCTGTGGTCACAGCCAAAACAGGAGGACCTTAGTCATATTTTATGCAATACTTCATTGCACCTCAAGGAGAAAAAAAAAGAAAAAAGAAAAATAAAGAAGAAAAAAAAAAGAAAAGAAAAAAAAAGAAGAGAGGAAGACTCCAAAGGACTAGGATGTTTTCACTGGCTTTTCAATGAAAATTATCTCCCACAAAGTTTGAGCAGTATAAGAAAATATCTGTACCATAAAATCCTACTATAATGAGGTCTATAAAAAGGATAGAACAGGTAAAAAGGGCTCTCGTTGATCCTATGTTGGTGAGGCTTCTAAACTGAACACTGAACTGGGAGGTTTATATTCTTTTAATACAAGCTCTCAAATTATTTGAAATATTGGGGGGGGAAGAGGTCTTTTAGTGTTTCATTTTTCCTGCAAAACCTTCCACATCCTCTTGCATCATTTTGAATCCAGCCAAAAGACTTGGAGAATCATAGTAAGCCAAATCAGAAGGAGAACCACTGAAGTTATTTGCAACACTTGGGACAGGACAGTGAAATACAGAAGAGGGATGGGGTGAGTGCAGCAGGAGAAAAAGAATAGACTAAACTTCTCCCAGTATATTTTCAGCATTTCCTCGGGTATTCTACTCAAAAAAGGTAAAATTTAATCTGCATTGTCTTTGTGGAAGCAGTATAATCTCTTAACAACCTGTGCCTCACATACGCCTTTTTTTCCTGAAGGCTAACAGAGCTACTTCTCTGCTAAGTGTTCTGGTAAAATACCTTCTGGGTAAACGTGTGTTTATAAACAAACTGTTCTGAAGTTAATGAAACTGTAATATGTTTACAAGCCAGAAACGTGGCAATTCTAATACAAAATACTATTCTGCTACTTTGGGAAACCGGAGCTGGTTGACAGTCTAATGCTCTCAGCAGCACATCCTACTTCCTGACTTTCCTGATGCATATTTCTCTAACACAAACATTACCATACAATTGCCAAACTGGCAGAGGAGCATGATGAGCCTCAGCCTCCTTATTTCTTCATCCCTGTGGTGGAAGGACATGTTAGAGTGGTCCTGTAGCTGGCAAGTTAATGCAACACCACCAAACTACTTGAAACCCTTGTGTGATGCTCCTTGTCTCACCAAAGGCAAGGCTGTCTGCAGAAATGGATTTTTAATACTTATGGAGAGCCCTTGTGTTTCTACCATGTGAACTCACCAGACTATGTTTATTTCTCAAAAAACCTCTCCATATGCAAACTTTACACATCCTATTTCCTTGGTTTCCTGATAAACATGTAAATCCAAGAGATCATCGAGAATAAAAAGTCTCTGACTTGCTCAGTTTAACATTTCCCATTGAAACCAACCACAATTACAGCTATTACAGGAGTAATCCGATATTTAACAGAGAATATGGTCTTAGAGGAAAAGGAGCACAGCATAAATACCTTCATCTAGCACAAGCTATGAAGAGACAAATTAAATATTACTAATTCTGTTCCAGTTGCAAAGACAAATCCTGCCACTTGCTTCACAAGAAGTAGGATTGAGCTGAGGTGGGAAGCTGTTTGCCTCAGGGATTTTTAATTACAGAAGTACTTTTTATTCTGGAGAAACTGGAGAAAAAACTATGGAAATCAAGGAGGAGAGAACTCCAGGCCTGATCCTGGCCTCCCTTTTACAAGAATAAGGACACAGCTCTCCTTTTGAACAGAGTTTGTCTGCACAGAGGGAGCAAAAAGTTACCTGGTGACAAGTAGAAGAAAAAATCCAGACAACAGACATACCTGACTTGCCCACGCCAGCTCGACCAAAGATTGCCAACTTCACTTCTGCGCTCTTAGCCATGCTGGAACGAGCAGAGTGGCGACAAACTCACTCAATTATCAAAAGTGAAGCAGAAGAACTGTTCCCAGCTCCCGTCCCCAGCTTCACCGTGTCATTGTGACGTCAATGCAGAGCCTAAGGAAGAACATCAGCAGGATGAAGCTCCGAGCCATGCTCTCCCCTCAACTCCCCTTCCCCCTCCCCCTCTCCATTTTTTTTTTCCTTTTTAAACAGTCGTGACAATTTATGCTACATTCCTGCTTTAAGCACTGCAGCAATACCACTGAAACGTTTGGCACTGTGAGCAAACCTCCCTTCAGCTTTCTAGCTCTCGCTCTTCGTTTCACACTGGCACTGCAATATTGCAAAGAGGTACATAACAACCCGAAGCACCTGCCTCACAAGGGTCCTTATTCTTCTCTCTCTTTCAGCTGCAATTGCATGTATTTACTGTATTTGCCTCAATTCCAATGAATTAGTTTTCTGCCCTCGCCTAATAGTGTTTGAGTCCTCTGGTTCCAGAACGGTTTCAATTATTCAGCTGCCGTTGCCTAAAAATCTCTTAAGCGCTTGTACCTTGCCCATTCTGCCAAACAAATCTGCACCCAGAGGTTCTCTCCGGCCCTTGTTTAAACTGTGTCAGCTCATACATAAACATTTGGGCAAAGGACGCCAGAATTTCTGGTAATACGTTTTTAGCAGGCCACACAGGAATTATCTATATCCACAGCCTGCTTTGCTGCATGACCTTGAGCGACTCACCTGACACTTCATTTCCTTGATTTCTTTAACCTGGACAGTACAAAATGTAAGAGTCACTGCAGAATGCTTTTAAGGTCTCGGGTGAAAAAAAAAGCAGCTGGGATGATGACCCTCAGCCCTGACTGAAGTATCAAAAAAAAAAAAAATCAGTCTCCCTTTAAAACAAGGGTAGAACTTCACTTGTGAATGCAACCTGTTATGAAACTCTGCCGCTGTGCCGAAGTGTCCACTTTAGCCATAAAGTCTAACAGTGACCTAGGAAAGCTACATCTCTATTACCCACTCTACACCAAATCGCATTTCAGACATGTTTCTTGAAATAAATGCCCGAGGCTTTCGCCTGTAACGAAAAAAAAACTTNGTAAACAAAAAAAACCTTAAAAAAAAAAAAAAAAAAAAAAAAAGAGTAAAGTCGCCTTACATAGAGAAAGGTCCCAATTCATCCCTGACATCTTGATGCTGTCGATTGGTTTTGCCTAAGAGCCCAGACTACACTTTCTTCGCGTGAGCACTCAGAAGCACGAAGCGCTTCAGGAACTCTTTCCCCCAGCGGGGTGGGTGGGCGACTGGGGGAGGGGGTCACACCATTTCCCTCCCAC
>VWZI01019174.1:27753-45551 GCA_013396835.1 Psilopogon haemacephalus
CGGCGCCCCCTGCGGGCCGCTGGCCGCAGCGCTCCCGCCCAGGCGCGGAGGTGCGGGCGGTGGCGGACGCCGGGCCCGAGCGTGCCGTGGAGCGGCGAGGGGCGCCCGGCGGGACACGGAGGGCGGCAAGGTGACGTCGTCCCCTGCGGGTGGATATTGGGTAGACCCCGTGCCCGGTGTGGTGTCGAGTGAAGGGACCGCAGCCCTGTCATTCGCCGTGTTGGACGTTCCTGTAAGTTATGTGGGACGGGGAGCATTTTTTGTGACTAAGGGCTTGCTGGCATGCCCAGCCCAGTCTGCTCCACCCTGTAATTTGACATTTCAAGTACTTTCTTCCCCATCCTTTAGTCTAGAGTCCTGACAAGGATAATGGATAAGCAAAGTTAAGGTCGCTGCCTTATAGAATCACAGAATCATAGAACAATCTGGGTTGGAAGGGACCTCCAAAGGTCATCCAGTCCAACCCCCTTTCAGTCAGCAGGGACATCCTCGACTAGATCAGGTTGCCCACAGCCTTGTCCAGCCTCACCCTCAGTATCCTCAGGGATAGGGCCCCAAACACCACCCTGGGAACCTGTTCCATTGTTCCACTAGCCGCACAGTAAAGAACTTGTTCCTAACATCCCTGTTGGACATCCTTCCAGTAGCATCAGGTTTTTACACAACACTCTTCCTCCTGCCATCCCAACATGGCTCATGGCAAAGGGAAGCATTGGAATTGCCATTTGCAAGTGGGAAAAAACAAACCATGTCATTGCATCAGGCCCTCCAAGAGGCTAGTGGTGTCAGAGCCAGGGATTAACTTTGGAAATTATAGGACACTGGACAACTCTTACTTCCCTGTTTATTTAACTACAGGGTAATGTAAAGACATGTTAGTAACAGATGTGAACCAGAGCTGGAAAGCACTTCATTATTCAGTCGTAGAATCATAGAACGGTTTAGGTTGGAAAGGACCCCAAAGATCATCCAGTTCCAACCCCCCTGTGCCATAGGCAGGGACACCTCCCACTAGAACAGGTCACTCAAGGCCTCATCCAGCCTGGCCTTGAACACCTCCAGGGAGGGAGCAGCCACAACCTCCCTGGGCAACCTGTGCCAGTGTCTCACCACCCTTACTGTGAAGAACTTTCTCCTAACATCCTGTTCAAATCTCCCCTCTGCCAGCTTAAACCAATTCCCCCTCATCCTGTCATTACAAGACCTTGTGAACAGTCCCTCCCCAGCCTTCCTGTAGGCCCCCTTCAGATACTGGAAGGTTACTATAAGGTCTCCTGGCAGCCTTCTCTTCTCCAGGCTGAAAAGCCCCAACTCCCTCAGCCTGTCCTCATAGCAGAGCTGCTGCAGTCCTCTAATCATCTTCATGGCCTCCTCTGGACTCTCTCCAGCAGTTCCATGTCCTTCTTCTACTCCAGAGCTGCACACAGTACTGCAGGTGGGGTCAATGCTCCTACTCTGTTGCAGTTCCATCACAGATCTGAATGAGATATGGCTACAAGAAAATCCTCTCCCCTTAACATCTTTTTAAATTTTTTTTTTAATGTAAAAACTAAATAAATTTGAATTGGAATAGAGCCTCTGTTATCCCAGATTGCCTACAAGAGCACGATAAGCATGTAGGTTTCAGGGTGGTGGTCCTGAGGAGGAAAAAGCACCTACTACCCCTTCCAAGCTGTGCCAGCTGCAGGCACTCAGGAGCAGGTCTTAAAATAATCGAACTACATCTCGTTCAAAGGCCAAAAAAAAATTAAAAAATAGAAGGCAGATGTGAAAGCAGCAGTGTGGTTTATGCTTTACTTGTTAAAAATAAATGCTGAGGCTTTAAGCTCTCTGTTTGGTTTACATAATTTAGAGAGATTAGCTTTTTTTTCCATCCCCCCCCCTAAGAGAGCAACTGGTGAGTGTCTATTTTGCATCTGGAGAAATGTGTGCTAGTCTCGCGGCCTGACATTTGTTTTGTGCCCGTGGAATTCACCCTGCATGGGGCTGTCAAATTAAATAAGATAACTGGCTTTTCCAAAGCAGCAGATAGTTTATTGGCCATTAAAAAAATCCTAGTGGCTGTGCAGTCTGCTTACACTGATGTCTCTTATTGGTGCCAGGGCATAGGAATGTCATAAACGCTAATTGTCGACACGGGCAGAGGTTTCAGATGGTTGAGACCAAAAGGGATGGTCCAGGAATGCTTCGATTGCTCTTTGCTTTCTCTATACTCGTTGTGTTTTTCATGTGTGATGGTGATCATAGAATCAGTCAGGATTGGAAGGGACCACAAGAATCAGCTAGTTCCAACCCCTCTGCCATGCCCAGAGACACCCTACCCTAGAGCAGGCTGCCCACAGCCTCTGCCAGCCTGGCCAAAAACACCTCCAGGGATCTGGCCCCAAACACCTCCCTGCAGGGGCAACTCATTCCAGCCTCTCACCACTCTCATGCTGAACAACTTCCTCCTCACATCCAATCTGAATCTCCCCACCTCCAGCTTTACTCCATTCCCTCTAGTCCTGTCACTCCCTCAGAGCCTAAAAAGTCCCTCCCCAGCTTTTCTGTAGCCCCCTCAGATACTGGAAGGCCACAAGAAGGTCACCTGGGAGCCTTCTCTTCTCCAGCCTGCACAGCCTCGTTCAGTCTGTCCTCATAGCAGAGGTGTTCCAGCCCTCTGAGCATCCTCATGGCCCTTCTCTGGACACACTCCAGCATGTCCACATGATAGATTTGGGGTTTTTATTCTACACAAAATGGGTTTTGAAGACGTTCCATTTTAGTCCTATAGACCAAGAGAAGGCTGAGGGGAGACTTCATTGCTCTCTACAACTACCTGAAGGGACATTGTGGAGAGGCTGCTGCTGGTCTCTTCTCACAGGTAATTGGAGACAGAACAAAGGGGAATGGCCTCAAACTGAGACTGAGTAGGTTTAGATTGGACATTAAGAAAAAGTTTTTCACTGATAGTGTGGTCAGGGACTGGATTGAGCTGCCCAGCGAGGTGGTTGAGTCATCCACCCTGGATATGCTTAAAAGTCATTTAGATGTGGTGGTCAGGGATATGGTTTAAGGTGAATCTTGTAGAGTAGGGTTATAGGTTGGACTTGGTGATCCTGAGAGTCTTTTCCTACATTACTTTGTTCCTACAGTCAGCTAGTGTCTGCAGTCAGAGCTTCAGACTTGCCCTGCTCACTGGAAACCCTAATGGCTAAGGAGAAGGTAATGAATGAGAGTAACTGGAAAGGCAAATGAAGCCACAGGCTCTTAAGTCAAAACAAAATGCTGCTTCAGGATTGATTGATAGAGGTGCATCCAAGAAAGATAGGGCTGGCAGATGTGTTTTAGAAAGGCTCACAATGTTAAGTACCACTAAACAATGCTTCACTGACTTAATCTAAGTGTTGCCAAAGTCCAGAATGCTCTTTCTGTCTAACCTGGAGCTGCTCCTTGCTTGCTGTCAAACACTTCTCCTGGCTTATCATTTTCATTCTGGGTGCTTATGCTGTATTTTATGGAGGTGTTTCTGTGGTGAAAGCCAATGGCATTTGCCTCCTGAAAGGTGGGAAGGATGGACTGGTGTGACACTGCAGGCCTGACAACTAACACATAAAGAGGAATGTGGACCAGGAAAGGAATGCGGAAAGTGGTTTTGATTATTTTTTTCCCCCCCTGAAGCTGGAATTCCCATTATAGGTGCCAATTTTTTTCAGGTTTCAGTCAGTAACTTCCAAAACAAGATTTGAGCATGGAGTTTGATGAGACTCATGAGAGAGGAAATTTCAAGAGGTCATTTAGGAGTCTCTGAATCCTACAGAAATGAGTGGCATTTCAGCTGGGGAGCAGATCCTGCCTTTGGTGACATGGACAAGGAAGCAGACTCCTCTGATATGATTCCTGCAGTAAGGAAGGGGATATTGAGTTGATGGCTCCATCTTTACTGGCACTGTAGAAATGCAGTAAGGATTGTTCTAGAGCAAAGCACACATAGTCCTAGACCCTGGTCTCTCACAACCCATCAGTGACTTGGTTTGCTTCTCTCACCCTTCCAGCACTCTGCTGAGAGCTGAAATGAAAACCAGTAGGAAAAAAAACCCACTAGGTAAATAACATGTTAATGCAAATATTTGTATCTATTACTACAGGTTCATGAGGAAACATTAGGATTGTTTTCTTCTTTTTCACAGAGTATCTCCCCAAATTATTTTGTGTTGGCTCTTGGCAATATACAGAAATCTGTTCAGTTATGCTAATCTAGTGCCTCAGGGGGAAAAAAATGCAGATTTGTCCCTAAATTATATATTAACTTTGCTGTTGTTAGTTTGCTTTGCAGTCAACATGATGTAATACTTGTACAGCAGCAGGATTTTTAACAGGTACATTTAGTAGTGATGCATGAGGAAAGCTGAAATGCACAGCTCAGCTTAGCTGTTGCTGAGTAGCAAAGCAGAAACTCATGTTTTATAACACGTAACTAATGGATCCCCTTCGGAATATGAGCCAGCAGTGTGCCCAGGTGGCCAAGAAGGCCAATGGCATACTGGCCTGGATCAGGAATAATGTGGCCAGCAGGAGCAGGGAAGTCCTTCTGCCCCTGTTCTCAGCACTGGTTAGGCCATACCTTTGAGTCCTGTGTCCAGTTCTGGGCCTTTCAATTTAAGAAAGATGTTGAGGTGCTGGAACGTGTCCAGAGAAGGGCACCAAGGCTGGTGAGAGGGCTGGAGCACAGCCCTGCGAGGAGCGGCTGAGAGAGCTGGGGGTGTGCAGCCTGGAAAAGAGGAGGCTCAGGGCAGACCTTGTTGCTCTCTATAGCTACCTGAAGGGAGGTTATAGCCAAGTAGCGTTGGTGTCTTCTCCCAGGCAGCCAGGGACAGGACAAGAGGACACAGCCTCAAGCTATGCCAGGGCAGGTTTAGGCTGGATGTCAGGAAGAAGTTCTTCACAGAAAGAGTGATTGGCATTGGAATGGGCTGCCTGGGGAGGTGGTGGAGTCCCCATCCCTGGAGGTGTTTAAAAAGAGACTGGATGAGGCACTTAGTGCCATGGTTTAGTTAATGAGAAGGTCTTAGGTGATAGGTTGTACTGGATAATGTTAGAGTTCTTTCCCAACCTGGCTAATTCTGTGATACTGCACAAGACAAAATGCATAAACTCTGCTAATCCATGCTTCTTTTCACCTGTGCCATTGGCTAGGTTGTATCCTGACAGTCTGTCCTTAAAGATGTTAGCTCCACACTCATTGGAATACAGCACCGACTCCGTCACAGTTTGGATGGAGTTATTCTTAGTTTTGCTGTTTGTTTAGGGTTTGCTTTTCTAGTCTTGTTATTTCTCCCTCCACATGTGCTCAGATGACAGAAAGGTCCTTTAAGAGGATTTGGTTAATGTAAAATTGATTACTGTATAACCCCTAAAGATAGCAGAGTGGCTGCAACTCTTTTGTGCATCTTTTTAGTGATTAAATGCCTACTTGCTTTAAAACAGAAGAAGTTCTGTTCCCACATCAAAGTTTGGACTGATAGTTAGATCACCTACATAATAGTCTGCAAACTAGCTGGCACTCTTCTGCTGGAGGAATTTGGTTTATGTTTTTAATAAGGGAGTTATAGATTAAAAAAAAAAACCAACAACACTGTTAATGGTTGTGTCAAATTTTGTAACAAAGGTACAACAGCAGACTTTATTAATGAATGAGTTACACTGATGTGTCATCTTAATTCCTTACAGATGTAGTCATGTTCTTTGAAAAGACCAATGGAGATTGTCATAAATTCATTTCTTATTCATGTTAACGGATGATAGCCTTTATTCTTCCTCAGTGGCACTACGTTTGCAACTTAGATTGCCACAAGGACCCCACTGTAATTTATCATTGCTTTAGTGTTCACATTTTCCAGTGGAACCAGACACTGGTGTGGACAGCATCTGGAGTTTTAGGTCTCTCATCTCCTTCTACCTCCGTCCTTCTGTTTAATCAAGAGAATGAGAAAGGGAAATTGCTGCCATTGTTAATATTCTCAAGAAATTGAATGACCGCTAGGACTTTGGTGGCTATCTAGACCTAGGATGTAGAAGACAGGCCTGGTCACAGTGGTGAGACTCTAGAACATCAGCTTTCAACACACTGTGATGCCTGACATCACGGTACACCCAGAGAAGCAGAAGGCCACACTTTCATATCCTATTCTGAACCCAAGCAGTGGATTTGACAGGGGTTGCCCTTTCACAGGCAACCACAGTACATAGATATGTGTGAATTTATAGCCTAAGTCCTTCACTGAGGCTCTTCTATATGGTACAAACCAGCTCCTTACTTGTGTTAGGAGAGAGGTAGGTTGTCATGGATTTTAAGTAAGAATCTTTATCCATGCCTGGTCAAATCCATGCTTCCTGCCAATCTGCTACTAGTCCATTCTCAGGGGCAAGGTTTAAGTGAGCCCAGGGATACACTGCAAAGGAAATCCCAAGTTTGGTCTATTGCCTTGCAGAGACCATGTCTGCCTGTCCTTGGAGGGTATAGCAATGTGCTGCTTGGAGGGTATAACAGTGTGCTGCTTGGTGGGAATCACGGGATGTTAAGGATTGGAAGGGACCTCCATAGATCTTTGAGTGCAACCCCCCTGCAAGACAAGACCAGAGAATCTGGTGCAGGTCAGGAATGCATCCAGACAGGTCTTGAATGTCTCCAGAGGAGACTCCACAACCTCTCTGGGGAGCCTGTTCCAGTGCTCTGTGACCCTTACAGTAAAGAAGTTCTTCCTGTGCTGTGGTTTATACCCATTGCCCCTTGTCCTATCCCAAGGTGCAACTGAGAAGAGTTTGTCCCCTCTGTCTTGACCCCCAGCGCTAATATGTTTATAAACATTTATTAGATACTCTCTAAGTTTTCTCTTCACCAGACCAAACAGACCCAGTTCCCTCAGCCTCTCCACACAGGGCAGTGCTCCAGCCCTTTCATCATCTTTGTAGCCCTCCCTTGCACTCTTTGGAGTAGATCCCTGTCTCTCCTAAGCTGAGGAGCCCAGAACTGGGTGCAATATTCCAGGTGAGGTCTCACCAGGGCAGAGCAGAGGGGAGGAGAACCTCCCTCCATCTGCTGGCCACGCTCCTCTTTGTGCACCCCGGGATCCTATTGGCCACCAGGGCACATTGCTGTTCCATGTAGGACTTGCTGCCCATCAGCACCCCTGGCCCTTCTCCACAAGGCTGCTTTGCAGCAGATCACCTCCCAGCCTGTACTGGTGCAGTTTGTTGTTCCTTCCCAGCTGAAGGACTCCTGCAGGACCACGTTCAACGCCAAATACATACATCAGCCTGTGTCCTTCCTAAAATGGCCTGCAAACACCTACAGTGAGACAATATGTGAATACTGGGCACAGCCAGGTAGCAAGTTGGGGATCAATGTGGTCAGACAGCTGTAGACAGCTGAAAGAGCTAACCTTGCAGCCCTCTGGCTAGGATGAAGACGAACGTAGCAGTCCCTGCCATAAAAGAATACTTATTTATACTTAGAAAAGCACTGGTGCAATAAAAGTATAGCATCCTGTCTCAAAACAATATGGTGTTTGTGGGCAGGAGACAGTCTTGTGAGTTTGGAGAGGGCTGGATTCAGAGCTCTTCAATAAAAAAGAATAGCACTGGCTAAATATAGGGTAAAGATAAAAGGGAGGAAGGTGGAGAAGTTGTCACCATGAGACTAACACTCTTGACTTTTCTGTCTAAGCTACCCAGAACTGAAATGCTTCAATTTAGGTTAGCCAGACATTGCATTAACAGAAAATGAGGTTTTAAAAATTATTACTGTTGTTATTGTTATTTAAAGAGAAACAGACTTTCATCCTTTCCTTGCTTTCTCACTTACTTCTATGTCCATGTGTAAGAAGCAGCATTTTTGTTTATAAAAATCCATTAATGTTTAGAAATATTCCAGAAATGTGCTTTTGTGCTTTCTTCTGTCCTGTCTGCTCTGCTTGGGAGGAGCTCACATAAAGATAATTCATTACCTCCTTTTAAATCTAGCCCTTAAAATTCCTCCCTGTCATAATCCCCCAAATTAATTTGACAAATGTTTGTCTAATAATGTGTAATGACCACTGCTTAGCATGCTAAAGTGTGTTTTTACAATTTTTGTTCTCTGTCTATCCACATCTGCAAGCTGGCTTCCAGGAGTATGAGCATGCTTTGTCAGGGAACCAACTTTTGTGCATCCAAACACCCTGCAGATGGAATGGCCTCTGCAAAATCCACGTCAATGGAGTGGTAACACACAATCACAGAAACAGGCAAGCTGGAAAAGCCCCTCAGGATCACCAAGTCCAACCCATATCCCTCCTCTACAAGGTTCACCCTAAACCATATCCCCAAGCACCACATCCAAAGCATCTTTGAACATATCCAGGGTTGGTGACTCCACCACCTCCCTGGGCAGCCCATTCCAGTGCCTGGCCACTCTTGCTGGGAAAAAAATTCTTCCCAATGTCCAATCTAAACCTACCTAGTCACAGCTTGAGGCCATTCTCTCATGTTCTATCACTAAGAAGTTTTTTACAGACAGAGTGATTTGCCATGGGAATGGGTTGCCCAGGGAGGTGGTGGAATCACCATCACTGGAGGTGTTCAAGCAAAGCCTGGATGGGCACTGAGTGTCATTGGCTAGGGCTGAGGGATAGGTTGGACGGGATGAGCTTGGAGGTCTCTTCCAACCTGACCTATTCTATTCTATTCTATTCTATTCTATTCTATTCTATTCTATTCTATTCTATTCTATTCTATTCTATTCTATTCTATTCTATTCTATTCTATTCTATTCTATTCTATTCTATTCTGTTCTGTTCTGTTCTAATTACCTGTGAGAAGGGACCAGCAGCAGCTTCTTCACAATGTCCTTTCAAGTAGCTGTAGAGAGTGATGAGGCCTCCCCTCAGCCTCCTCTTTTTCAAACCAACCATCCACAGCTCCTTGAATCACTCTTTGTAAGATTTATTCTCCAGGCCCTTCATAGCTTCCTTACCCTTCTCTGCACCAGCTCCAGCACCTCGATGTCTCTTGTATTGATATGCCCAAAACTGGACACAATACTCAAGGTGTGGCCTCACCAGAGCCAAGTACAAGGGGACAATCATCTCCCTACTCTTGCTGAACAGAGAATTCAAACCCAGACTTCTCAAGGTATTATCCTGTAAGGTGGAGAAACTCTTGAGAGGAGTTATTTCAGAAGGCAACTAGCAATGCCATCATTTCAGAAACCTTTTAAGCACACATTAAATTCCCATAGACCCCCTGCTCAGCTGAAGGCAAAGCTTGAAGGATTCAGTAACGCAGCAGCGATTAAAACAGCAGAAGCAAATACCTAAAATTAAGTCTCTTTTTTTTTTTTTTTTTTTAAAGCAGGCTTCCCACCGTTGTATAAACACAGATTCCATGGAAAAGAGTGTAACTCTCTGATGGAGATTAACTAAAGAAGCAGTAGCTAGTTTATTTCAAATGGCCAATATTTCAGTACCCACTGACAGCAGGATAGCAGGAATGCAATTAAGAGTACTCCTTAAGGAATGCTCTCCACTAATGCCCACAGCACACCCTTAATTAGGGTGGTATCATCTATAATAATAATGCATTTTTAAAATCCATTAAAGGCTTTGGGCTCCAGTCAGACGAAAAGACTTAAAAAATATGAATGTTTCATTTTGAAATGCTTACAGCTAATATTTAAAAATTAGTTTAGTTTTTGTTTGGTTGTTTTTTTTTTTTCCTTTATCCAAGGAAAAAAAAAAAAACACAACATAATTTAGAGCAATGCAGCATCCTTGCATGGATAATGAACATCCTGTACAATGGTACTTCTTTTTTTATTTCTGTTTTTGTTTTTTTTTCTTTTTCCATTTGTTACTTTTCTATTCTAAGCTAATGACCTCACTTTCTGCAGTCCATGAAGTTGCCTCTAACAGGCAGTTCATCTCATGCCTCTGTGAAGGCATCTCAAAGGCTCCAAAGTTTCAATACAATTTAACAGTTTACTGCTGGCATTTTCTGCTTCTGCCAAATGTCCACATCTATCTGGAGCATGGCCACAGCCATGGCCTCCTTTTATAATCAGTGACCTATTTTGGTGAGATGCTTTGAGTATAGCGCACTCTTTTTTTGTTGTTGTTGTTTCTTTTTTCCCCCTTAACTGTCAAGCGATTTTTTTGTTGAGTAGCTCAGATGGAGCCCTAATATTAGTCAAACAAGTCCTGTTTCCAGATGAATATGTGTCAGGATGGCTCACGCTGCTGGAATGACACAGTCAATGACTACAGAATATTCAGAAGGGATAGGCAAGGAAGGAGAGGTGGTGGTGTCAGGAAGAGTTGTGATTGTATTGAGGTTCATGATGGTGACTGATAGCATTGAGTGTTTAAGGGCAAGAATCAGGAGGAAGAATCAGGGAAGCCCTGGTGGCTTTCTACTACAGATCACCCAATCAGGGTGAAGAGATAGCAGCTCTGCTATGAGGACAGGCTGAGAGAGTTGGGGCTTTTCAGCCTGGAGAAGAGAAGGCTTCCAGGAGACCTTATAGCAACCTTCCAGTATCTGAACGGGGCCTACAAGAGGGCTGGGGAGAGACTGTTCACAAGGTCTTGTAATGACAGGACGAGGGGGAATGGGTTCAAACTGGCAGAGGGGAGATTGAAACAGGATGTTAGGAGGAAGTTCTTTACAGTGAGGGTGGTGAGACACTGGCACAGGTTGCCTAGGGAGGTTGTGGCCGCTCCTTCTCTGGATGTGTTCAAGGCCAGGCTGGATGAGGTCTTGAGTGACCTGATCTAGTGAGAGGTGTCCCTGCCTATGGCACAGGGGGCTTGGAATTGGATGATCTTTAAGGTCTCTTCCAACCTAAACTATTCTATGATTCTATGAAATATTCTTTAGGCATCTGGCAGAAGTCTCAAGGTTGCTGGCCCTTGTTCTTGTGCAGGACTTCCATTTCCCTAATGTCTGTTGGAAATAGAACACAGCAGTGAGGGAGCAGTCCCAGAGCATGTAGAGGATAACTTCCTAAAACAGCTGGTGATGGAGCAAGCTAGGGAAGGTGCCCTGTTGGACCTGCTGTTTATAGACACAGAAGGACTTGTGGATGATTTAATGGCTGGAGGCTGTCTTGGTTACAGTGATCATGGAATGACAGAGTTATCAGCTGCTCCTTCTCTTCAGCCTGAATGGTGTTTTAAGGAGGTCCAATACTGTCACCAGTCCTAAACCTCACTATTACTGCCCTGGCAACCACAAGCCTTTCAGTAAAGCAACCATCTCCAGGGCCATGCAGCTATTTACTGTGAGTCTCAGGGTGACAGCTCTTAAAAGGCACAAATTAGCAGCCTGTATTTAGAAATCTGAATTCCTGGGCTGAATTTCAAGTGAAACAGAGATATTTTCCCTCTAAGGTTTGCTGGGGATGCCATGGTGAGAGGAATGCATTTTCCTGTTTTTTTCCAAGGCAAGCAGTGTGTGCATTCCATGGCCCTGTGCCATCAGCATCGTTAAGCCACCTTCTTCCCTGATTTATACTAATCTTGTAAACACCAATCTCCGTGAACTACCCAGGCAAGCTAAAAATAACTTTTCAAAGTAATTCAAAGTAAAAACTTTGCCTTCCAAGACAGAAAGCAATTTACTGTTTGCTACTCTTCTACTGTGTTAAGACACCAATTAAGTTTCTGGCTTCCCAGCGGCACCAAGGAATTAAAGAAAGTAATTGCTTGGTAGCTGCTTCTAAATGATCATTAGAGAAACCTGGTGTAGGTGCAGCTTTGAGCTGTGAAAATGCTGTTTGCCTAACGTTACACATGAAAATGCATTGAGCTCTGAATGTAGCAGTGTTTATGGATGGGAATTTACCTAATGGGGTGCAAATTTTCCCCTCTTTTCATCGATTCCTGCCAAGTGTGGAACGCTTATCCTTTGCTTTCAAGAGTGTTCCTGATTTTGTTCGGTTTTTTCACATAACTGATTGGGAGGCTGTGTTAAGTGATCAAAAACTTGCAGAGCAAAAGCAACACTATGAGCAGTGTAGCTGCTCATTAAATTTCACTTTCCATGTACAGTTCCCTTTGAAGAAAACTCAGTATCGTAACAAAGTGGAGAGAAGCATTGCAGTAGCTCTACTCTAGAAACCTAATTTGGGAAGGTGGTTTCATGATTCCAGAAGGCTTTTGTTTTATGAAGGGAGACTCCCTGTTTTTGAGGGAGACAATGAGGGAGGATTCCAGGTTAATTCAGGACACTTGCAGAGCTTGACTGTTGGTTCATGTAACTCCCAGTAGCATCTCCTGGTCACTACTTATAAAGGATGCAGAGGTATTTTCCCTGTGTAAAATGAATTTATTGGAATGAATCTCTTTGTCTGTTAAGATTTGTAACTCTTCCAGGTTCCTTTCTGCTCATTGCCTTGCAGTCCAGGTAAGGAGGTGGTGTACAGGGATGGGGATGTCTAGGAATATTTGTTAATGTCTACTCTAACCATAAATAGTTATTAAGCTCCAGACTAGCTGGGAACATTGCATACTCTGTGCTTTGAAATGTGCAAGGTTTTTTGAAATGGCACCAGTACAGGTTGGGAGGTGATCTGCTGGAGAGCAGCCTGGAAGAGAGGGATCTGGGAGTCCTGGTGGAAAACAAGTTTTCCATGGGACAGCAATGTGCCCTTGTGGCCAAGAAGGCCAATGGCTTCCTGGGATGTATTAGGTAGAGCGTGTCCAGCAGATCGAGGGAGGTTCTCCTCCACCTCTTCTCTGTCTTGGTGAGACCTCACCTTGAATACTGCATTCAGTTTTGGTCTCCCCAGTTTAAGAGAGACAGGGATCTGATAGAGAAGGACCAGCACAAGGGTGATTAGGGGCCTGGAGCACTGCCTCATGAGGAGAGACTGAGGGACCTGGGGCTTTATAGTCTGGAGAAGACTGAGAGGGGATTTAATAAATGTTTATAAATATCTGAGGTCTGGGTGTCAGGAAGGAGGGGACAGGCTCTGCTCACTTGCTCCCTGGGATAGGACAGGAAGCAATGGGTGTAAGCTGCAGCACAGGAGGTTCCACCTCAATACGAGGAGGAACTTCCTTACTGTAAGGGTCACAGAGCACTGGAACAGGCTCCCCAGAAAGATTGAGGAGTCTCGTTCTCTGGAGACTTTCAAGGCATGTCTGAATGTGTTCCTCTGTGACCTGAGCTAGGTTGTATGGTCCTGCTCTGGCAAAGGGGGTTGGATTCCATGATCTCTTCCCTGACATCCTGTGAGCCTGTGACTATGCGCTCAGTGAAGGTGAATTTGGAAGATTAATCCTGGCATTTCATTTTGTGTGAGTTCTTTGTGCATCACTTTTTAAAATACAATATATTTAAACAGCACACAACTAATCTGTCCAGAAAATACTAATAGGATGCCTTCTAAACAGAGAGGCAATTTAAATCACTTTAATTGTGGTAGTTGGCACCTGGTAAATGTGTTACATCAATGTTCTGCTATCTGCTAGTGAAAGGACAAGAAGGCATGGTTTGAAGCTGCACCAGGGGAGGTTTAGCTTAGATGTTAGGAAGGACTTCCAGATGGAAGGAGTGGTTAGGCACTGGAATAGACTGTCCAGAGAGGTGGTGGAGTCACCATCCCTGGAGATCTTTAAGAGAAGATTGGATGTGGTATTTGGTGGAATGGTTTAGCTGATGTCATGGTGTTAGGTTATAAGCTGGACTCGATGATCTCAGAGGTCTTTTCCGGCCTCAATGTTTCTGTGATTTACCTGTAAGAAGGAGCATGAAGACAACTGCATATTTAGTTACAGTTCTTAGAAGCATACCTTTTTTAAAACCCTTCTTAACTTTCTGCTTAAATTTGGCTACACCCAGACTCCAGAACCTGGAAACAGTGTTTGGGCTTCCAGGCTAAGTTCATGTCCAGATGTATTTTAACACAAGTCGAGGCAAGACTCCAGCGTGTACCACCCGTCACAATCTGCCTCACTTACGCCAAAAGGCAGCTGGGAACCATCTGGCTGCAACACAAAAATATATCTTCAAATATCTTTGAAGGTTGTTTAGCCTGGAGAAGAGGAGGCTCAGGGCAGACCTCATTGCTGTCTACAACTACCTAAAGGGAGGTTGTAGCCAGGTGGGAGTTGGTATCTTCTCCCAGGCAACCAGCAACAGAATGAGGGGACACAGTCTCAAGCTATGCTGGGGGAGGTACAGGCTGGATATTAGGAAGAAGTTCTTGAAAGAGAGAGTGATTGGCATTGGAATGGGCTGCCCAGGGAGGTGGTGGAGTCACCATCTCTGGAGGTGTTCAAGAAAAGGGTGGAGCATTCAGTGCCACAGTCTAGTTGATTGGATAGGGCTGGGTGCTTGGTTGGACTGGATGATCTTGGAGGTCTCTTCCAACCTGACTGATTCTATTCTATTCTATCTCAGCAAATGAACATAAATGTAGCTAAAAGGTAGTTTGTCTGCATTTAGGCTGCAGCCTTCTTGGTCCAAACACTGTGGACTTGTGCTGACAATGGAATCAATCCAATTATTCAGGGCCACACTCATCTACAATGAGATGTTCTCAACATATTTGTCTAACTCTTAAGATGCAGCTATTCCATGGCCAGCCCAGCCTGTTTTCTTACTGAAGGTTGTGTCACTGCATGTTTTTGTTAAGAGATACCTTGAAAGAATAATATGCACAAGATTAGATCAATATTGACAATGAAGAATTAGCATGCACTCTATCATTAACTTCCACCACAATAGAAGGATCATGTGTGGAAGCCCTTAATTATATATTTATCTGGCAGGGGTGACACCATGATCAGGCATGAGCCAGCAGTGTGCACTTGCAGCCCAGAAAGCCAAACAGAGCCTGGGCTGCATCAGGAGCAGTGTGGCCAGCAGGGCGAGGGAGCTGATTCTTCCCCTCTACTCCGCTCTGCTGAGACCCCACCTGGAGTACTGCATCCAGTTCTGGAGCTCCTGTTAGAAGAGGGATGTGGACATGCTAGAGTGTGTCCAGAGAAAGACCATGAGGATGATCAGAGGGCTGCAGCACCTCTGCAATGAGCACAGACTGAAAGAGTTGGGGCTGTTCAGTTAGGAGAAGAAGAGGCTCCAAGGTGACCTTTCTGTGGCCTTCCAGTATCTGAAGGGGGCTACAGAAAAGAGCTGGGGAAGGACTTTTGAGGCTGTCAGGGAGTGAGAGGACTAGGGGGAATGGAGCAAAGCTGGAGGTGGGGAGATTGAGAGTGGAGGTGAGGAGGAAGTTGTTGAGCATGAGAGTGGTGAGAGGCTGAAATGGGTTGCCCAAGGAGGTGTTTGGGGCCAGATCCCTGGAGGTGTTTGCAGTCAGGCTGGCAGAGGCTGTGGGCAGCCTGATCTAGGGTAGGGTGTCCCTGGCCATGGCAGAGGGGTTGGAACTAGCTGATCCTTGTGGTCCCTTCCAATCCTGACTGCTTCTATATTGCCTTTAGCCAGAAGCATTCCTTCCTGACAGAAAGATTTGCCTAGACACACAGACACAATAGCCACCTGTGGGTTTTTGGGTTTTGTTGGGCTTGTTTGTTTTGTTTTTTTTTTTTTGGTAGGACAGTCAATTAATGATCCTTTGAAAAAGTGCAACCCAATGTCCACCATATTAAAGCAAAGCAGGATTAAGGCATGATTTGCTACATTAGAAGAAATGGAACAGGTTGCCCGGGGAGGTTGTGGCCGCTCCCTCCCTGGATGTGTTCAAGGTCAGGCTGGATGAGGTCTTGAGTGACCTGATCTAGTGGGAGGTGTCCCTGCCTATGGCACAGGGCGGGTGGAACTGGATGATCTTTGAGGTCTCCTCCAACCTAAACCACTTTACGATTCTATGATCCATTCTATGATTTTGTAAATTTATATTTATAGTAAAAAAAGCCAAATATTTTAAATTCTAGCAGTGCTATTGGGATGAAAGGGCAAACAATCTGTGTAGGTTTATTTGTCTTCGCTGGTTTCATTGTTTACTAGATTAGGCAAAGATGTATTTCAGATGATAAATAAAGAATAGGGGTTATGACAGACGATGCACTTTCCCTAAATCATGATTGACTCTGAAAGGTTTCATTTTGTTTCTTGCGTAGTTTTTCTGCTGCACAGCCTGTCTGAGATGAGCTCTGACCAGCTTCACAATGGGATGTGATTGCTTTCTATTTAGCTCTATTTAACTGCAAAAATTGCTGTGAATTGCAGATCCACTCACACGCAGTGCAAACTGTGCTATTGCCACAGCTATGGAGAGAAGCTCCATGGAAGTCAGGAGATTGCTTCTGCTCTGCATCATCTTGAGGCAGGGAATGGCCTGACAGTGTGCAATAAGGTGGTGTCAAATTAAAGCTGGAGGTGGGGAGATTCAGATTGGATGTGAGGAGGAAGTTGTTCAGCATGAGAGTGGTGAGAGCCTGGAATGGGGGCCACTTCCTTGGAGGTGTTCAAGGCCAGGCTGGCAGAGGCTGTGTCCAGCCTGATCTAGGGTAGGGTGTCCCTGGGCATGGTAGGGGGGTTGGAACTAGATGATCCTTGTGGTCCCTTCCAACCATGACTGATTCTATGATTCTTAAATATAGGAGCTTATAATAATAAAAAAAAAAAATCTCATATGAGCTAAAACTTAGAGCAATGGGAAGGGATAATTTTTATAGGTTTTGAATTCAACTAAAGGAAAAGAGAATTTTGCAACACCTCACACTTGAACAAGAATTTACTCCCTAGCATACCACAGATTCCTTCCCACTGACTCTTGCAAGAATTAATGTGAATGTATTTTTTTGACTGACTTGTTATAGCAAAAATTTAGCCATCTCCCATGATCATGCAGGCTTCTAAATCTGATTGCAATATATGAATGGATTTTAATTCCTTTTCCTTTTTGTTTTGGTGTGTTTAAACCTTCTTGCTTTATGGTTCTTGTCAGAAATTCCATCTGCTAATTTTGTTGCCAAAGAACCTGTACTTTTTTTTTTTTTTCCTCCCTCATCACAAAGAGGAGGAAAATGATACTTTGGTATACTTTTATGCAACTGTACAGCAGGATCTATAATGGGAGAGACTTTTTTTTCCCCTAGTGACCAGCTGTCTGAAACCAGCAGTGCATAAACACACCCATTCACCCAGATAATTTTCCCAGATTTAATTTAAGACACTTCATTGAAGTTATTGTGCTCATGTAAAAGAGCAACAATATATGAAGTGAATCAGGCCTTAGGCTTTGATTTTCATCCAAAAGATAAAAGCTAATGAAGAAAATCAGAGAACAAAACAGTGGCTAAAGAACTGGAACCAAATCACTTCTGGAGGGGTATTTAGGAATTAATCCTGCAAAGAAAAAAAACCCAAAAAACTGCTCTGGCTGTGATCCAAAACAGTACTCAAATGTTGACTCTAACTCCATCAGCAGTTTCACTACAGTCAGTCACAATAGTTTCACTAAAGCCAAATGTCTGCCCAAAGGCTTTGTAGGCTGGGGCCAGAATATCAGTAATTTGCGGAACTGAACCCTCAAAGAATCATCTTGATCAAGGAATGAGGACTAGTAATGAGCTGAACTTGCAACAGAGATAGAGGGTGCTGGCTCTCTGCATATCAATGAGTTGCTGAAGTCAAGCAAGAATTAGTAGGGAAGGTGTAGAAAAAACCTACTGAAAGAAAATAGCCTTGCTATTATTTACACATTTTCAACTTCTATTTTCCAGTTAAATTGATTTTTTTTTTTTAAGTCTTTCTTGGAACTGAATTTTTTTTTCTTCTGGCAAAATTCCTTTTTTTTTTTTTTTTTTTTTTTT
>VWZI01019179.1:5487-16827 GCA_013396835.1 Psilopogon haemacephalus
AATAGAATAGAATAGAATAGAATAGAATAGAATAGAATAGAATAGAATAGAATAGAATAGAATAGAATAGAATAGAATAGAATAGAATAGAATCAGCCATGTTGGAAAAGAGCTCCAAGCTCATCCAGCCCAACCTATCCCCCAGCCCTATCCCATGGCACTCAGTGCCCATCCAGGCTGTGCTTGAACACCTCCAGGGATGGGGACTCCACCACCTCCCTGGGCAGCCCATCCCAATGCTAATCTCTCTCTCTGCCAACAACTTCCTCCTAACATCCAGCCTGAACCTGCCCTGCCACAGCTTCAGCCTCTGTCCCCTCCTTCTGTCCCTGGGGCCCTGGCAGCAGAGCCCAACCCCAGCTGGCCACAACCTCCCTTCAGGTAGTTGCAGACAGCAATGAGGTCTGCTCTGAGCCTCCTCTTCTCCAGGCTGCAACTAAACCATGGCACCAAGTGCTGCATGCAGGCTTTGCTTTAACACTTCCAGGGCTTTGGTTCTCCCTTCCCATGGTTGCTTCTCGCAGCATAAAATGTAAGGCAGGAGGAGAACCTCTCTGGGCAAGCCAGGAGATGTTCAGCCCTGTTCAGACCCACCACCACAGGCTGCTCTAAGGTCTCTCCTCAGCTTTCTCTTCTCCAGACTGAACAGCTCCAACTCTCCCAGCCTGTCCTTGCAGGAGAGCCCTCTGAGGGGCTCCAGCACATAAGAGAGATGCCAGAAGTTATCCATTAAGAAGAGTCCCCAGGTGAGGTTTCTGCACTAAGGTTACCCTTGCAGGGCATCACCACTGCCATTACTTCTGTGAGTGAAGTGAATTTTGTGCCTGCTGCTTTCAGGGGGATCAAATATTTATGAAACTGTGAGTTCCATCCAGGTTTGCCCAGCTGAGTGGTGAGAGGCGAAGACACTTCCTCACTGGAGGCAGAAAATTCCATCCCTGGCTTTGAGCCAAGGGTCTCAAACTTCTTCTGTGCTTTCCTGGATGTGCACAAGTGATAACTGCTCCCAGGGAGCTCATCAGCACCCCTCAACACTGCAAATCTAAAAGCCTCTCAGCTTTAGCTCTTCCAGCTTGGGTATCTGGAGGTTGGGTAAAATCAAAGCATCATAGAACTGTCTGGGTTGGGAAAAGACCTCTAAGCTCACCGAGTCCAACCCTGCCAGAGGGCAGGGATCCATCCAGAGGGAGCTGCACAGGCTGCAGAGCTGTGCCCAGCCCAACCTCAGGGCATTCAACAAGGCCAAGGGTAAGGTCCTGCACCTGGGTGGGTGCAAAGTGCAAACCAACAGGAGCAGATTCCCCCACGAGCTGGCATCAGCCTGCACACACCAGTGACATCCACAGCTCCCCACACAAAGCACATCCTGCCTGCTGTGCTGTGGTAGCCAGGAGACTCAGGTCTCCATTAACATCTCTTTGTTGAACCTTCACATCTCCAGCCAGCCAGGTGCTCCCACCTCTGCCTGCCCTGCACCACTGCTTTGCCAAGAGTCAGTTCCCTCCTTTACCATCAGTTTCTAGATAACAAATGAGATTGGGGCAGACAGAGGCTGGGCTGCAGCAGGAGCAGTGTGGGCAGCAGGGCCAGGGAGGTGATTCTGCCCCTCTGCTGTGCTCTGCTGAGAGCCCACCTGGAGTAGTGCATCCAGTGCTGGAGCCCCTGGGACAAGAGGGATGTGGAGATGCTGGAGGTGTGCAGAGAAGGGCCCCAAGGATGCTCAGAGGGCTGCAGCAGCTCTGCTGTGAGCACAGCCTGAAAGAGTTGGGGCTGTGCAGGCTGCAGAAGAGGAGGCTCCCAGGGGACCTTCTGGTGGCCTTCCTGCATCTGAAGGGGACCTAAAAAAAACTGGGCAGGGATTTTTGAGGCTATGAGGGAGTGGCAGGAGTGGGGGGAAAGGAGCAAAGCTGGAGGTGGGGAGCTTGAGGCTGGAGGTGAGGAGGAAGTTGNTTGGGGCCAGATCCCTGGAGGTGTTTTTGGCCAGGCTGGCAGAGGCTGTGGGCAGCCTGCTCTAGGGTAGGGTGTCCCTGGGCATGGCAGGGGGGTTGGGACTGACTGATCCTTGTGGGCCCTTCCAACCCTGACTGAATCTAGGATTCTAGGAAAACAGCCAATAATGTTGATGGGCTAAAAAGGGACTGGAAATTAAGAAAGAAAGAATGAAAAAAAAAAAAAAAAAAAAAAAAAAAAAAAAAAAGCCCCCACCCATACTTTGAGTCACTAAATTTTCTGTCTCACAGGAGCAAAAATTTGGGACTCTTCCCTCTTCATCTGCTGCGAGATCCATCTCTGTTTTGCTAAGAAGGTCCACATGTGCCTGTGAGTCACTGAGCCTGACACATGTTGCTCTAAAAAATCTCCTCTGCTGCTCACCAGGCACAGCAAACTTCTCACCCTGCCACTCTGCCTCAAGGACTTTGCATGGGGCTTCCTTCCTCCTTCCCCCACCCTGGCAGGCTTTGCCATCCAGTCAGACCCACAGGTCTCACTCTTCAGCAAGAGTTGAGGTTGGAAGAGATCTCTGAGCTCACCCAAGGCAGCCACAGCCTCACCACTGCTGCTCACCACTGTCACTCAACCACCTCCCTCAGCACCACAGCCCTGCAGCTCTGAAACCCCTCCAGGGATGGGGACTCCAGTACAAAATCCCAGAATCCCAGCAACATGCAGGTTGCTTTGAAACACCTCCAGGGATGGGGACTGCAGCACAGAATCCCAGCAACATGCAGGTTGCTTTGAAACCCCTCCAGGGATGGGGACTGCAGCACAGAATCCCAGCAACATGCAGGTTGCTTTGGAACCCTCCCAGGGATGGGGACTCCAGCACAGAATCCCAGCAACATGCAGGTTGCTTTGGAACCCTCCCAGGGATGGGGACTGCAGCACAGAATCCCAGCAACATGCAGGTTGCTTTGGAACCCTCCCAGGGATGGGGACTCCAGCACAGAATCCCAGCAACATGCAGGTTGCTTTGGAACCCCTCCAGGGATGGGGACTCCAGCACAGAATCCCAGCAACATGCAGGTTGCTTTGGAACCCTCCCAGGGATGGGGACTCCAGCACAGAATCCCAGCAACATGCAGGTTGGTTTGAAGCTCCTCCAGGGATGGGAGGTGATCCTTGTGGTCCCTTCCAACCCTGACTGATTCTGATGCTCTGATTCTATCATCTTCCTCTGCCTCAAGACCTTCACTCTCAGTGACTTCTTTTGGGCTATCACCCATCTGGGACTGTGCAGCCTCTGCTGTAGCTTTGCAGCCCTCCTGCCTGCCAGTCAAACCCATGCCCTCTCCTGCTTCCCTCAGCTGGTGCAAGGTTTTGCCAGTGCTCCAAGCCCTTCCCTAAAGCCCAAGCTGCTAACTTCAGTGCTCCCCTGGCTGAGGAGTGCTCGTTGGTATTCCCAGGAGGTCCTCATTAGCATTTGACCCACTCTTACAAATGACTTTTTTTCTGCTTCTCCACCTCATTATTCTGCTCCACTGCTTCCCACACTTTTCACCACTGGCAGTATTGCTCTGGTTGCCCAGAGATGGTGGTGGAGGCCCCATCCCTGGAGACATTCAAGGTCAAACCTGAAGAGGCCCTGGGCAACCTGATCTAGTTGGATAGGTCCCTGTTCACTGCAGGGCAGTGACCTTCAAGGGCCCCTTCCAGCCTGGGGTGGTCATTCAAGGCCTCAGTCAGCCTGGTCCTCAACACCTCCAGGGAAGTTGTCAAGCACAGAAGCACAGAATGGGATCTTTGTGATCTTTTGTGCTCCACAACCTCTCTGGGCAACCTGTGCCAGTGTCTCACCACCCTCACTCCAAACAACTTCCTCCTCACATCCAATTTCAATCTCCCCTCTCACACTTCAAACCCATTCCTCCTCCTCCTCTCATCATCAGACCTTGTCAATAGTCCCTCCCCAGCCCTCCTGTAAGGCCTCTTCAGATCCTGCAAGGCCACTCCAAGGTCTCCTGGCAGCCTTCTCCTCTGCAGGCTGCAGAGCCCCAAATCTCTGTGCCTGTGCTCAGAGCAGAGCTGCTGCAGCCCTCTCAGCTGCATCTTGGTGGCCTCCTCTGCACTGGCTCCAAGCCTTGCATGTGCTGCTTGTGCTGGGGGCTGCAGAGCTGCAGACAGTGCTGCAGGTGGGGTGTGAGGAGAGCAGAGCCAAGGGGCACAATCCCCTCCCTTGCCCTGCTGCCCACAGCTGCTCTTGCTGCAGCCCAGCACACAGTTGCTGTCTGGGCTGCACTCACACTGCAGCCTCATCTTCAGCTTTGCACCTTCAAGGGCCCCTTCCAGCCTGGTGTGCTCTCTGACTCCTTAGATTCACATCTGCACTGCCTTTGAGTTTCTTCAAGATGAAGACCAGCTCTGGAAATCTTTGCAGCCTTGCAGCTTTGATGGAACCTGGAAAATCCCTGCTTGGCAAGGACTTGGAGCTCCTAGCTGCTGGAAACAAGCTCCCCAGGGCTGCACCTAGAGTGCATCCAAGTGCACAAAGAGCTGGAGCACAGCTGGAAACCCCTGCAGTGCCTTTCAAGTATCATAGGATCATAGAATAGGTGAGTTTGGAAGGGAGCTCAAAGCTCAGCCAGTTCCAACCCCCCTGTGCCATAGGCAGGGACACCTCCCACTAGAACAGAATAGAATAGAGTAGAATAGAATAGAATCATAGAACCTGGTCCTCATGCAGAGGAATCATAGAATCATAGAATGGTTTATGTTGGAAGAGACCTCAAAGCTCAGCCAGTTCCAACCCCCCTGTGCCACAGGCAGGGACACCTCCCACTAGAACAGGTCACTCAAGGCCTCAGCCAGCCTGGCCATGGATGGATCAAGTATTCCCACTTAAGTTTCCCTCCCAGGAAAACTGCTGTGTACTCCAGGCTCACTCAGACACAGAGCTGGGCTCTGGCCAGGGCACACACACTCAGGGTCAGAGTCATAGATTGCATTGGGCTGGAAGGGACCCTCCCAGGTCATCTTGTCCAACCCCCCTCCAGCTAGAGCAGGTTGCTCACACCAAGTTTGACCTTGAATGTGTCCAGGGATAGACCCTCCCATGTCCTGGAACCTGCAATGTCCATGTTGTGATCCCCACCCCAATACTCCCCAGGGCTCCCCATCCTCTCTCCTAACCTGAGCCTGTCCCCAGGGGCCTGGCTAAGAGCCAGGAGGTGTTCCTGGCTCTCCTCTTTGGTGTGCCATCTGAAATCAGTTTGATAGTCACTCTGGCATTAGTAGCAAGTCCCCTCAGCATCCTCACAGCCCTCCCCTGGACCCTCTCCAGCAGGTCCCTGTCATCATGCTCAGTCAGTCCTGTGATGTGCTAATGAAAAACGAACCTCTGACTTTCCTCAGTGGACTGCTACAAACAAAGGACTCCATGAAGAACAGAGAATGTGAAGAAGAAGAGGAAGAAGGAGGAGGAGAGACAGAAACACAGCTGCTCATTTCAAATGAAGTGAAAGGTAAGTTGGCAGCACTCATTTGTTCCATGTGAAGATCCTTTATGTGATTTTCCTTCAGGAGACCTCCTTGCAACTTCATTTCCACATTCATAGAATCCTAGAATCAGTCAGGGTTGGAAGGGAGCACAAGGATCAGGCAGTCCCAACCCCCCTGCCATGCCCAGGGACACCCTACCCTAGAGCAGGCTGCCCACAGCCTCTGCCAGCCTGGCCAAAAACACCTCCAGGGAGCTGGCCCCAAACACCTCCCTGCAGGGGCAACCCATTCCAGCCTCTCACCACTCTCATGCTCAGCAACTTCCTCCTCACCTCCAGCCTCAAGCTCCCCACCTCCAGCTTTGCTCCATTCCCCCAGTCCTCTCACTTCCTGATAGCCTAAGAAGTCCTTCCCCAGCTGTTTTGTAGCCCCTGCAGATCCTGGGGGCCAGTATCTTGCTAGGCAGGCTGTAGGAGGAGCATGAGGGTTTGGGGAAGAGCTCAGGTAGTGTGAATTGGAGGAGACCTTTTGGGAACAGTTCACAAAGCAAAGACAGCTCATTTGGCTGCACTTAGAGGATTGTTTGGGTTGGAAAAGACCTCTGAGCTCATCCAGTCCAACTAGCAACACAACCCCACCATGGCCACTAAGCCATGTCCCCATGTGCCATGGCCACAGGTTTCTTGAACACCTCCAGGGATGGAGACTCCACCACCTCCCTGGGCAGCCTGTGCCAATCCCTGAGCACTCTTGCAGCAAAGGAATTCTTCCTCATGCCCAACCTAACCCTCCCCTTTCACAATTTCACAATTTCACTAAGCCATGTGTGGTGGTTTGGCAGTTCCCTGCCCCCTCATGCTTTGAAATAACCCAGGCTAGGACTCAGTGGGCTGGAAGTTAAGGAATGAAGCTTTCTATTTACAGCTCAGCACAATATCCAAACAGAGATTTACAATCTCTAACAGATATTGACAGATATAAACAGTAAAAAGGTAATACAGGAACACCACAGCCCTCCCAGAGATCAGAATCCCCAAGAGGGGTTTCTAACCACCCCTACCACCTTCCCCCCTCCCCAATCTTATCTCACCACCTGTTGATGCAGCAGATAGGTGAAGGCAGATAGGCCAGGGGGGATTAGCAGCAGGAAAGAAGTTAGTGGAACTATTTAGAATCAGCTACAAAAGGCAGGGAGAAAGGAGCCATGAAGGAGCTGCCACAGCCCCAGAGAGGTCTGAAGCAGTCTCCCTTATCTATATTTGGGTTACAAGTCTTAAAACATTTTTTTTTTCCTTTCTCAGTGAAGCTGTGAGTGCAGCAGCATCCTCCATGTTTGCCTTTCCCAGCCTATAGCCTAATTTCTCATTCAGATCCTCCAATGAGTTCAAACCAGCACACCATGTCCCCATGTGCCATGGCCACAGGTTTCTTGAACACCTCCAGGAATGGGGACTCCACCACCTCCCTGGGCAGCCTGTGCCAATCCCTGAGCACTCTGACAGCAAAAGAATTCTTCCTAATGCCCAACCTAACCCTCCCCTGGCACAATTTCAGGCCATTTCCTCTCCTTCTATCATACCTGAGACTAGGGAGAAGAGGTCAAACCCCCACCTGGCTCAAATCTCCTTCCAGGGAGCTGCAGAGAGCAATGAGCTCTGCCCTCAGCCTCTTCTCCACACTGCACTCCCTCAGCTGCTCCTCCCCAGCCCTGTTCTCCAGACTTTTTCCCAGCTAAACCATTCTATGATTCTATGATTCTATTTCAAAGTGGGGGAGAGGGGGTTGGGGAACTGCCAAACTACCACAAGGTCCTTAAAGGAGCTCCTCTGCCTGTGCCATCACTTTCTGCCAGGCCTTCTGCAGGAGGGGACATGACAGAGTTGTACAGGGTCTGTCACAGGATCAGGCAATTATTTTAGTGGGAAGGGACCTTAAAGGTCATTGAGTCCAACCCTTAACTCAGCACTGCCAGCTTGCCACTAAACCATGTTCCTGTGAACCACATCTCCACATCTCCAAGAGAGGGTTTAGCAGAACAGACTGATTGGTGTCAGCAAACAGCAGCAGTGTCCAGCAGATCCAGGGAGGTTCTCCTGCCCCAGGGAGGTTCTCCTGCCCCTCTACTCTGCCCTGCTCAGACCTCANAGCCTGAGAGGGGATTGGATCAATGTTTGTAAGTGTGTGAGGGCTGGGGGTGAGGAGGGGGGGGACAGGCTCTGCTCACTGCTCCCTGCCATAGGCCAAGGAGCAATGGATGGAAGCTGCAGCACAGGAGGTTGCAGCTCAACACCAGAGGCAACTTCTTGCCTGGGTGGGTCCCAGAGCAGTGGCACAGGCTGCCCAGAGAGGTTGTGGAGTCTCCTTGTGTGGAGCCTTTGCAGACTCTGTCTGGATGTGTTGCTGTGTGCCCTGAGCTAGCTTGGATGGTCCTGCTGTGGCAGGGGGGTTGGACTGGATGAGCACTTTGGGTCCTTTCCAACCCCTGACATCCTGTGAGCCTGTGATCCACACCTGTCAAACCCTTTCACCAACTTCCCTGGGCAGTCTGTTCCTGGGCTTGACAAACCTTTTTGGGGAAAAAAAAGTTTCTCTAAGGTCCAGCACAAATGTCTCGAGAAATGTCAGAACAAAACTTTGTTGGTTTCAGGATCCTCCATGCATCAAAAGCTACATTTCCCTAGCTGAGGGGAGACCTCATGGCTCTCTACAACTCCCTCAGAGACTGCAGTGAGGTTCCTGGCATCAGGTGATAGAAGGAGAGGAAATGGACTGAAATTGTGACAGGGGAGGGTGAGGTTGGGCATTAGGAAGAATTTGTTTGCTGCAAGAGCAGTCAGGAATTGGCACAGGCTGCCCAGGGAGGTGCTGCAGTCCCCATCCCTGGAGGTGTCCCAGAAACCTGTGGCCATGGCACTGTGGGACATGGTTTAGTGGCCATGGTGGGGTTGGGTTGAAAGTTGGCCTGGATGATCTTGGAGTTCTCTTCCACCCCAAACAATTTTCTGACTCTTAAGTCAGAAGGTTGTGGCCATGGCAGCTGGGGACATGATTTAGTGGCAACGGTGGTGCTGGATTGAAGGTTGGACTTGGATGATCTCAGAGGGCTGTGCCCACCCCAACCATTCTACAATTCTAAGATTTTCCAAGGAAAAGAGGCAAAGTTCCCCCAAGCATAAATAAGCTAACTGCAGGTAACTCATCCCTTGGTGTTCTTAGAAATGCATCTTCATAACAGGCTGTGAATCTGCCCTGCCCTGAACCTCGGTGTCCTGCAGTGCAGGTTGGGCACCCTGAGGCAGCAAATTGCATCATCCTCCAAGTGCCTTCTCCAGGGCTCAGCTAATTTAATGCCACAGTAAGAACAATCTCTTTATTTGGCAGCTATCTGTGTAAAAAAATCATTACCCCAAAACTGGGGAAGTGGTTTTCAAATAGGCCACTGGATGGCTGCAGTTGCAGTTTGTTGTTTCTGACCCACAAATCCACTGGTGAAGAGCAAGCACTTCCTCACCCTCTACTACTCCTTTGCATCTGTGTTGTAGGAGAGGCCAAATGCATGCTACAACTAATTATCACAACGAGGTCCATGCTGCTTTTTGCAATTATAGGATGATAGAATGGTTTAGGTTGGAAGGGAGCTCAAAGCTCAGCCTGTTCCAATCCCCCTGTGCCATAGACAGGGACACCTCCCACTAGAACAGGTCATAGAATCATAGAATGGTTTAGGTTGGAAGGGAGCTCAAAGCTCAGCCAGTTCCAACCCCCCTGTGCCATAGGCAGGGACACCTCCCACTAGAACAGAATAGAATAGAGTAGAATAGAATAGAATCATAGAACCTGGTCCTCATGCAGAGGAATCATAGAATCATAGAATGGTTTATGTTGGAAGAGACCTCAAAGCTCAGCCAGTTCCAACCCCCCTGTGCCACAGGCAGGGACACCTCCCACTAGAACAGGTCGCTCAAGGCCTCATCCAACCTGGTTCTTAACACCTCCAGGGAGGTGTGGAGGGATCTCCCATCCCATTCTGTGCTTCTGTGCTCCACAACCTCCCTGGGCAACCTGTGCCAGTGTCTCACCACCCTCACAGCAAACAACTTCCTCCTAACATCCAGTTTCAATCTCCCCTCTGCCAGTTTAAACCCATTCCTCTTTGTCCTGTCATTACCAGACCTCGTGAAGAGTCCCTCCCCAGCCTTCCTGTAGCCCCCTTCAGATACTGGAAGGTTGCTATAAGGTCTCCTGGCAGCCTTCTCTTTTCCAGGCTGAAAAGTCCCAACTCCTTCAGCCTGTCCTCATAGCAGAGCTGCTGCAGCCCTCTGAGCATCTTCTTGGCCCTCCTCTGGACTCTCTCCAACAGTTCCACATCCTTCTTGTGCTGGGGGCTGCAGAACTGCAGACAGAACTCCGGGTGAGGTTTGATGAGAGCAAAGTTTATAATTAACTTATGTTCACTGATGAAAACTGCAGCCTCTGTGCAATGCCTCTGGAGCCAAAGGGGCTGGAGAAACGCTCACCATAAAATCTTCTGGCAGTGTCCAGTGCGATGCTGGCCCTGCTGTGGGGATCCCACAACAGGGTCACAGGATCACAGGGTGTTAGGGGCTGGAAGGGACCTCCCGTGCTGGTTTGAGGCTCACTGGAACACTTTAATGAGCAAAACGAGATGCTAGCCTGCAAAAAGCAAAGGCTGCTGATGGCTGCTGCACTCAGAGGTGTGCTGAGATGCACAAAAGCAAGGGCACAAATACAGATAAGACAGTGTGGGTCTGTCTGTCTGTCAGTGTCTGCTGCAGACTCTCTGTGTCTCTCTCTCTCCCTGTCTTCTGCTTGGATCTGTGTAACCCAACAAATTCTGCTTCTAACCCCCCTGGCTAATCCTAGTCCAGCTCTGGCAGGGGGGTTGGACTGGATGAGCTCTTTGGGTCCCTCCAACCCCTGATGACATCCTGTGATAGAGTCACCTCAGAGAGACATTCTGTGACCCCCCAAAAAAAATATTTAGGATGAGTATCATAATGCCCAGTGCAGTTTCACACCTTGCCTGAAGCCACATAGATACCTAAGTGCATCAGAGAATGCTTTTGGTTGGAAAAACCCTTTCAGATCACCCAGTCCAACCATGCTTTAACTCAAAACCATCTCCCTCAGCACCACATCTCTGCCTGTCTCTGACCCCCCCCCCCACCAGGGATGGGCATTCAACCACCTCCTTGGGCAGCCTGCTCCAGTCTTTGGGACTGGAAGTTTCTTCTGAAGTCCAACCTAACCCTCTCCTGATGCCAGGCTGAAGCCATTTCTCCTTGTCCTGTCACTTGTCACCGTACAGACACACACATTTTCAGAAGCATGATCTCTACCCCACCGATGGCAATGCTCCATCCTCCCTTGCCCAGCCCACTCAGGCCTTGTGCAGGTCCATTTGGCTTCACCTTCCTCCTCCTCGCCGGAGGAAGCCCACCCTGGCCAACCCCACCGAGGAACAGAGGACTCCAGTGCTCGCTGCTCTCGGAGAATCGGCAAGCGACAGCAAAGAGCGGCTGAAGGCAGGATTTTGCCGGGGCACAGAGGAGGCAGGCAGGTGGCACATGTGACACCAGCGGGAACCTGCGCTCTGGGCAGGGCTGACGACACGAGGCCACCCCAGGGCGCCGCTCTGGAGGGCTCAGGGAGCCCGCAGGAGCCCTCGGTGGGGCCGCATCTTGCCGCCCCTCTCCCGCCGGGTCCCCACTCCCCTTCCCGGTGCGCAGCTGCCCCAACCCCGCTTTGTGCCGAGGATGGGTGGGGGGTGTCCAGGAGCGGCGGGGAGGGTCTCTGCGGCCCCTTCCCAGCCCGAGAAGCGCGGGGCAGGGTGTTTTTTTTTTGCGAGCGCCCAGCTCGGCGCGGCCGCGGCGCAAGTCTCCT
>VWZI01019181.1:0-15793 GCA_013396835.1 Psilopogon haemacephalus
AAAACGAAATACAGTCATGAAACAAGAAGGACCTCCTACCACACTCCAGAACTGTTTGCACCAACAAGAGAGATCATTTGAGGAACAGATCATTTATGCTGAGTAGGCATCATACTTTTAAAAGGCAAAAATCAAGAAATATAGCAGGACACATTTCTGGAGTACCTGGTGGTGTTATCCCATCTACTCATTTTGGTCAGCTGAATTAAAATGTGGCAGAGCCACATGCCAATTCACTTAGAAAAGCCACACATCCAAAAACCAAATAATCTATACTTGTGTCAAGTACAAAAAAAGTTATTCAATAACATAAACTGATCTCTGTCCTAATATATTTTTTTCCCTCCTTATTAGGTTTCTGAATACAGATTTGGAAAGTGAGACAAATGGGAACTATCTGCCAGGCTCTGAATAGCATTCACTGAAAGCTGACTGCATCTTCGTGCTTTCCAAAACACTCACCCTGATGTGCAGCTCCTTTTTGGGTTAACCCAAAACTGCATTAAAAGCTTTCACACTTCACATTTTGCTTTCACATCAGCAAGAGCTCCCCAGGCATGCAAGTTCTGACCTACTACCAATCACTGGCCTATTAAAATAACTTCAGCATCATTCCCAAAAGCAGGATATAAATTTACTTTTAATCCCTATGGTGTCATTTGCTCTTGTGGATTGTCAGTACAACTCCAGCATACCTGCTTTAAAGTAATTAATACATTCCAATAAATGCTGCAGTGCACTGGTTTTTCTGCCTTATATAGAGGGATCTGGCTTTGTATTAATTTTGCCTGGGGACTCCACAAGCTGCTCAGAGTTCACATTTCCTGTGGCCTCCAGTTCCTCTGCCTGGAATACTTTTCTAGAGCTTGGCAAGGATGCAGCGGAAAAAAAAAAAAATAGGGATTTTGGAAGTTAAAATCAGCATCTTAACAACCTTATACAGCAAATTTAAGAGATTTAAGCTCACCAAGTGCAGGAATTGTGAGCTAGACATTAAGCATGAAAAAAGTAAAAGTGACAAATGCATTTCTCTCCATGTGAATGTAATGATTCTCAGTGAATGCATCTAAATTAAGTCACACATTAGTTGTGTCTCAACAGAGCAGAACAACAATTAACATTTCGTACACAATCAGCAACTGACTTTTCGTATTCACAACCAGCTCCAGGGATGCTGCAGGCCTGACTTCTCTTCAGCTGAGCAAGCAGCAAGCTGTAACTTCAGCCACATCCACCTAATCATCTTTCAGGTCCACATGCACAGGAACAGGATAATTCACAGGTAGTGAGTCAAATAAATAATGTGCAAACAGAACAGTTCAAATGGGGTTGCCGCAGTTTAGCCAAAAACACCAGACAGCCTTCCAGCTGATCTTTCTTATAACATGGAATTCAGTTTTGGGCTCCCCAGTTTAAGAGGGACAGGGATCTGCTGGAGAAGGTCCAGAAGAGGGCTATTAGGATGCTGAAGGGACTGGAGCACTGCCTGGTGAGGAGAGGCTGAGCGACCTGGGGCTGCTTAGTCTGAAGAAGTCTGAGAGGGGATTTAATCAATGTCTATAAATATCTGAGGGCTGGGGGTCAGGCTCTGCTTGCTTGTTCCCTGGCATAGGACAAGAAATGGATGTATGTTGCAGCACAGGAGGTTCCACCTCAACACAAGGGGCAACTTCTTGACTGTAAGGGTCCCAGAGCACTGGAACAGGCTCCCCAGAGAGGTTGTGGAGTCTCCTTCTCTGGAGACTTTCAAGGCTTGTCTGGCATGTTCCTCTGTGATCTGTGCTAGATTGTCTGCTTCTGCTTTGTCAGGGGGGTTGGACTTGATGATCTCTTTGGATCCTTTTCAACACCTGACATCCTGTGAATTAGGATTTGGTCACCATTAGTAACAAATAAATAGAAATCACCAATGCTGGTTTTTTTACAAGAATTTCAGAGTACTCTGGTTTACAAATGCGTTCAGGAATAAAAGTACTTCTGTGACAGCAATAAAATACTCTTTAGAAAGAGCATTCCTTACCCTGAACTAAATTTATAACATGTTCCTGTTTCAAATCAACTAAACAAGCAAAGACCTTGCTAAGGATACTTTGTTAGAGCTAAAAAAAAAAAAAAAAGCTATCCGTACAAAACAGGGGGAAAAAAAAGAAGAAAATAATTGTTTTGAGATTTCAGAGTAATAAAAATTTTACTAACTAATATTCAGTAAAATATTTACTGATGCTGCAAGGCTGAAGAACAACTAAAGGTCACTGCCCATTAGATTATACTGGACCCATGACTGAGCATATTTGGATGCTGAGACAGAAGCCCACAAGCTCAACAGATTTGCATCTGCATCACTTAAGCTTTCTGAGTTAGGCACTCTGCATGCCACCTCCTTGGGAGGGAAGCTCAGAGAGACTGCAACCTTCTCTGCACATTTATGGGGCTAAAATCTTCTGCAGCACCTCCCATGGAAATGCTCACAATTCATAAAACTGCTTTATTTCCAAAACCTATGCAAAGCATATACATATTCATAGCCATGTTTCCTATACATACATCTGCAGTGATGCTATCACCTGTCCTAATTAAGTTTGAATGTGCTCATTTCTTTATCTTTTATGACAATGCTCTTATTCTTTAAATGTAATATGCTAGATTTGATGTATATAGTCCTATTTCTGAGCCATAAGTTAAATAAAATGTGATGCATAGTTATGTAACTGGGGAAAAAAAAATATGGATTTATCTTCCCACAGGTGACAATTCTAACAGCACAGCTGGAGCATCCCACACACTCAGACATCCAGGCAGGAGACAGTGGTTCCTTATCCCTTGCAAGCCACTATTTCAAGGGTCTCCAGCTTATCTTCCCACAGGGCCAAACATCCCACTTGAGAAACATTCCTCAAGTTTTGTGCTGCTCGTCATGAATTAACCAAGCCAGAAGATGCCAATAAGATAAATCCCAAAAGACTTAAGCCTGCCTAGACAGATGCACACTAAATAAGCTGAGGCTTGACCAATGTAACTTCACAGCAGTAATTATACCCTACTCCACCAGGACATCAAAGAACAGAAGAAAACTGATAGTCATGTACACTGAATTGCATTTGGGTATTAATGGAGGTTTAAAAAAAACCAAACCAAAACAAAACATTTAAATCCACTTTTTCAAATTAAAAGGCAAGACAACACTGACAAAAATAACATTAGATACATTTACAAATGAGATTTCAGCCTGGTTATGTTTTACAAAACCCTGAAATCTGTTCACAATTTGAAAATGTCTTTCCCCTTCTGCTTTAAATGATACATTATACAAAGCCCAATATCTGATTTAAGTGCCAAAGCACAGAGCTGTAAGAAATCACCACTCATTTCTTCCCTTGGATTTCTCTACAGCCTAGACTTGCTGTCCTCTACATCTTTCAGCCATGCTGTTCTCTGCACCTGCCACCACCAGACAGAGATAATGACTGTTGATGTGTGGTGCCACTCTCCTACCACTACAACCAGTTTTACCCAAGCACAACCTATACTGGGGGGGAAAAAAAAAAATATCTCATAACCATATGCAAAAAAATTAAGGTGAAGTATCAACTACAATTTGGCCAGGTAAAACAAGTAACTTTCTAGAGTCAGTGTGCAAGTGGAAGTATGAATCATGGTCTGAGGGAAGAGGAATTTTGCATTTAAAAAACATTTCAAATGTTGGTTGTCGAGTGACTTTGAAAAGAGCCAAGTGAACTCCCCCACTTTTCAACCACTCCCCCAGCAGCATTTGGGCTAGTCAGGAAAGAAACCTTGTCTTCAAACTTGATGCATCTATGTTCTTCTGGAAAACCGAACTACTTCTGAAGAAGAGCTCATGCCACACAAAGCCAAGAGGATGATTTAACTGAAGCAGTAAACATTTCACTTCTCTTACAAGACAGCCAGAGTCCTCCCTCACTCACTGCTGGGCTCCCTTTTCTTCCTCAATACATCCTCCAAAACATGAGTGAAATGAAAACAAAATACATGCTGTCAAAGATTAATTTGTAAGAAAACAGAACCAAAAAGTCCCCGTATTTCAGGCACAGAGGTGTGTTCTTCCATAGTTGGTCACATAGCAAAGATGCAGTACATGATTCTCCAAGTTTACTGAGAGGTTCCTCCTACCACAAAGCACTCATTTACATTTTCATCCCTTTATGCTTACTGAAAGGGTGAACCACTGTATTCATTAATATATTTTGCATACTCTAACACTGCAGATCATAAACTCTGAGTTTAACCAGTGCTAATTTCAAATCTTTGGCTTTGAAAGTCCCAAAAGGGGACTGCAGAGCTGCTATACTACAGTCCTCTCCCATTCTACATTGACGGAGTGATTCTGATGCAGCTTCTTTCATCATGTCCACTCCAGGCTGGATCAAGCTCCACCTCAACTTTGGCTTTCCTCCTATAGGGAGGGCATCACATCCATCATATAAGGAAGACTTACAGTGGGTGGGTTGGCTCTCAATGCCAACTATGAAGAGCCCCAATCTCCTCCTCTTTCACAGCAGTGAAAGTCTGAGCAATTCCATCAGGCAAAATGTGCAAATTCATATGGGTCTGCAGTTGGATCTGAGAAGCAAACAAAACAAAACAACGTGCAAATTCATATGGGTCTGCTGTTGGCTCTGAGAAGCAAACAAAACCCAAAAAAATACACCAGGTGAGAAATAAGACTCCTTGTAGCCTTGTCCATTTGTAGGTGGGAATTACAAGGGAGGTAAGGAGTACAATATATGAACATCTGGAACATTTTCTGCCTCATTTTTTATCTGTTACACTTCCCCACACACCACAGTATTTCCCTAACATACAGCATCTAAAGCTGCATCTTCCTCTCCTGAAAGACAAGTATTAGAATCCCAGGTTAGCAGCATCCTCTTATGTAACTAAGGATCTAAATTTCAGTCCACTAAAAGAGCAATGCATTTTGTAACATAAATCTTTCTTGCCCCAAGGACCCAGAAGTCTGCACAAGCACATTAATCTACTGAGGTTGTAGGGGACTCATTTAAACATCTTGTCAGCAGGAAAAAGAAAAAACAAACAAAAACCTCAAAGAGCCAACACAACCCAACACCAACAAAGAAGAATCCTGTGTGGAAAGTGATGCCAGGAGTGCTGCTCTTTGACAAACTCAGATCAGTTTTCAACTGTTGCTTTGAAGCAACCAACAATGAAGTTTTGACATTTAGTCAAAGGCACTTTTTTTTTTTTCCTGAAGATAACCCAATTTTACAGTTTCAGCTGCCTGCAGGACTTCTCTGTAGAGGATGAACACTACAAAACACAAAGGGCTTATGACAAAGTTTAATGTGCTCAATTCCAGCCTCTGTACTTGTGGGCTGCGTGGTGCTTCGTTCCAATTATTAGATGTGAATTTCCATTGCACCAAGTCAGTTCCCACATCAAATTGATGAGAATCTGTAATCAGCACCAGATGAATCAGTGCCTGAGTACCACATACAATTTGCTGTTTACAGAAACTAGCACAACATTAAGCTGCCTCTGCTGCTTGGAGGTTTTCCTGATCTTTCATCATGACTAGCACAAGAAAATAGAATTAAAATTAGAGTAGGAATCATCTGCATTCTAGATTCAAAACTGTTATTCACTGTTATAATTAATCTTTTTTTCCCCCCTAGTCTCTATTTCTATATGCTATCAACAGACCATGCAGCTTAGCAGAACTAAATTCTACTGCTCTTCAATTGCTGCCATTACTGCCCTTATTTAGCATTATTCTTTAAAGTGTTAACCTATTTTCCAGGTGAGTTTTCAACTCACTGAGTTTAGAGCAATAGTTTGCCCTTCTCTTTTCAGCTGCCTACAGTTAATAGCTCCTAATTTCCTGTTTACATCCAATTCCTTGCATCTTCTATTTGTTGCATTCCTGAAAATGCTACCACCTCCCCCAGCTTGCCTGGAGACTAAACATCTGTGGTTTAATTTTAGAATTAGTTTTATTTTAATGCAGAGACTTCTGTGATTTTAATAATACAAGTACTGAGGGTCAAAGGTTTTAAAACCAGAGTGAGAAAGAATACTTCATGTGTTATCTTAGATATTTTAGGTTAAACTAAGGTTCTTTCCAATGTGCTGCCTTTTAGGAGTTAGTGTTAGAGCCTATTGACATTTTTAGCTTGTATGAGCATGCAGTGGGCAGACAGCTGGAATAAGAACATATTTTACTTATGAACCAGCCTTATAATTTTATTACTCAGACTTTCCCAAATCTATGGCTGGCATTTTTCCCAGTAACTCAAAAACGAAGCTGTTCCACTTGTAAAACTTCCAATCACATATTAAAAAAAACTCGTGGTTAAAAGACAACAGAATCACCTTCTGACGAGCATTTTAAAAACTAACAAAAACACACCCAAAAAAAAAAGAGAAAAAGCTCACAAAAACCTCTGAAAAACAGTGACTTTAATTTATGCTATTTGCATGAAAAATGTAAGAGACATAGGACAACAAATAATCTTACACAGGTTCAAGGCAACTGCATTAGTCATCAGGAGTATATTATTTATCACACTGAAATAGCAGGGAAGCTAGAGGAGCCCCAGAGGAAAGTAACAAGTACAAGGAAACACAACTTAAGGTTTCTCCCTCAGTAGGGCATCAGCAGTTCTGTGCTGGCTTCCAAAACACCAAAAAACTGTCCCCAAAAAAGGCAAGAAAAACTTTTCATCACAACCCACAAGGTCAGCAACTCCAGAGGCTGAGGGATAGGAAAGCAGCATTGCTATTTTCACCATTTCAAATCTCAAACCCTTTATTTAGTTATTAGTTACCCAAAAAAAAAAATCTAGAATTTTTCACTGTATTATGCAGCCTCCTGTGCAAGAGTTTGACATGATCATCACAACTGACATCCACAGCACCAGGACAAACTCAGTGCAGTGGCCTTCACTTTGAATGATGTTTGTGGAGTATCTGAGATGTCCCTCATCTAGTTGGGGCTTGTACCAACCACTGATGCCAACTGATGCCTTCACTGTTGGCACACACAGCAACCCTTCCTCATCCCAAAATGAACCTGTCCCCAAAGCTTGCTGGTCCAATAACAGGAAGGTTTCCAAACCACTGTGTTGCAGGGATCTGATCAGTGAGCACAGGGATGCACCCCCATGGTATTTTGTTTCTAAATACACTGCAATAGAGGTATACACTTTCTAAAATCACTTGGGAAATCCAGACCACTTTGACTGATTGATTTATACACATTTTAAAAATTATTAAAAAAAACACACTTGTACAGACTTATATCCAGACCACTTTGATTTATACACATTAAAAAAAAATAAAATAAAATCACACTTGTACAGACTTATATTCAGACCACCTTGACTGATTTATACACATTTTAAAATTATTTATTGTTAAAAAAAAAATCGCACTTGTACAGACTTATTTACAAATAGGCATTAAAAAAAAAATCTAGAACCCAATACATTGGAAGAGGAAAAACCAAACAGCAAACATCTCTCATAGTCAGGGACTATAGATCCTGTAAGCATCATAAAGAGAGGCTTATTTAATGCAGAGCTGAGAAAATTAATTAGTTGTAACCCAAGGAATAAACCTAAAGAATGAACATGCAATAACTGACCTTGGAACAATTCTACACCAAACCCTTAAGCTGTTTTGTGCTGTATTAGACCCAAAGAATCTGCATATTTCTGTCTGTTTCTCAGAGTGCCTACAAGGAGGGTAACAAAAACCTCACCTGGCAATAGTGTGTAATCCAGTGTACAGTCTCTGCCAAGGTGAGCTGGGGAGGAAACAAGCCAGGCTCTTCCTTCTCAAAGTTAGCCATTTATTTCTGCTACAGCTCCTACAAAAACCTGTAGCAACATGACTGCAGAGTAGAATGAGAGTAATAAATGGATCCAGCTAATAGCCAACCTGGAAAAAAATCCAGATTTTTAGCCACACTGCCTGCTGAACCAGTTCACTGCATGAATGTGCCACTGGCATATAGGAGGTGAAAGCAAATCAGGCAGCTGCAGGCAGGAAGGCAGAGCAAAAGTACCACTTTTGGAAGCAATACAGTATTAGGTTTGGCTGCCTAAGGATCTAGAAACAGGGCACAGTAGAGAAAGCAAGTGACTTGTCCAGAACAACCTGCAACAGATACATCATCTGAAATTCAGTTTGGTGAATGCAAGAAAAAGCTAACAGTAGTGCAAAGCCTGCCTGAAAGCAAACATTAAAATCTTATAGTTTGCATGATGGATCAGCTAGATTCAAGTGTCATCATATAGTGCTAACTTTAATTGCTCTGAGCTAGATATAGCTTTCAGAATTTAATAGCTCCCCCTCAGCTTTTCTGTCTGCCAAGGAGAGAAATACCTTCCCATCAGAAAAAGCAGAGGCATACACAGTCCATGATACAAGCAAGAACCAAACCATTAAGATGATTAAGGTGAGGTTGGATGAGGCCTTGAGTGACCTGTTCTAGAGGAAGGTGTCCCTGCCTATGGCAGGGAGTTGGAACTGGATGAGCTTTGAGGTCCCTTCCAACCTAAACCATTCTGTGATTCTATGACTGTAGGTCTCCCAACATCCATTCAGAGCTATTGTTTTCAAAAGACCAACAGCTTTATTATTTCACCACTCTGGCTGAAGTTTCAGTAGGTGTTGGAAGCATGGATACCTGCACCTCTCCAAACGAAGCTATTTCACAGAATCACAGAATTAACCAGGTTGGAAAAGACCTTTGAGATCACTGAGTCCAACCCATCACCTAACACCTTCTACTCTACTAACCCATGGCACTAAGCACCTCATCCAGCCTCCTCTTAAAAAACTCCAGGGATGGTGACTCCACCACCTCCCCGGGCAGCCTATTCCAATGCCAATCACTCTTGCTGTGAAGAGCTTCTTCCTAACATCCAGCCTAAACCTGTCCTGTCGCAGCTCGAGACTGTGTCCTCTTATTCTGTCCCTGGGTTCCTGGCAGAAGACACCAACCCCACCTGTGGAGAGCAGTAAGTTCACCCCTGAGCCTCCTCTTCTCCAAGCTAAACAACTTCAGCTCTCTCAGCCTTGCTTTATTAGTAGACTTGTACTAAAACTTACTCATCCCACACTTCCAGTCAAGCTATCACATTTATCAGCAAGCTGCCTTGGTATCCACATGCTTCTTCCTGCGCCAGGCACCACAGTGAAGAGGAAGGGCAAGTCTCCTGCACACATGCAGCCTGACCTTCCCCTACATCCACTGTATGACACGAGAGGGCATCCAAAATCTGCTGTGCTGCACCCCAACTCCTCTCAAGTAACCCGTTGCAAAATGGCAGTGCACTTGCGGACGGTTGAGTAATGATACTGGGCTTGAAAATCCCTCCAGAATTCAAGTTCTGCAAGATGTGAGTGCTGGGAGACAAGCCACAACGAGGAAAGCAAGACATCTTCCTGGGAGTCAGGAGACAAACACTGTTTTCGGTTTAGAAAATAAAGTTCTCTTAACAGTAAGGAAAGATCCTTTTGCAGAAGAGCTCTGCAGGTGCAGCTACTATTTACTAGTTGGAGAAAACCAGCAGCAGCTCTTACCCTGCCCTCACCAGAGGGTGTGTTTGTGTTTGCCCTGCATTACACTCATATGAAAGCAAATAAGGCAAGCTTATTTGGCAAGCTAGGTTTGGTAGTTCAATGGGAACTGTCATTTTGTCTGGATTATCAGGACTGAAATGGCATCCAGAGTTTGGCAAAGATGGATGTTTTCACATGCTGAGCCTTGCCTCAGAAACCAAGATTTCTTAAGTCTCTTCGAGCAGGAAGCAGTCACCACCACAGACGAGCCCCAAAAACGTTTCCCAAAGTGAGAACGCTCAGTCACTTGATGACACCAAGATAGAGCCACTGTTCTGCCACCAAATTATGACCAAGTCAAAGAAGTTGCTTGTTTAAAGAGCTGGCTGGCAATACAACGAGAAATAAATGGGAAGTTGCATCTTTGCATCTTCCCTGCTCATCTTGAACTAATTGAGACTAAAAGCAGATGATTAAAGCCTGCCTGACAACAACGATGACTTTGTATACATTTTAAAACACTCAGTGGCTTCCCGTTACTTGAAATTTGATCTTTTAAAAATATTAGATTATCACCAGTAAGAGATCTTTAGTACACCAGCAATTGCATGTATATGACATGGCAGAAGAAAGCGACCTTGTGTACTTAATTGTTCCTGAAATAAAGGGGAAGAAGTAAAATATCTTTTTCAAGTCACCTTTATCAAATGCTCCACTTCACGAAAGCCTGTGATTTTTTTTTTCTAATTATTTTCCTCTTATTATTATCTTTTAAATACCTCTTATTATTCTCTTTTTAAAAGCAAAAAAAAAACAAAACAAACAAACCACCAAAAACATAAGCAAGCAAACGATAAGTCTCATCTACCAAAGTGACATTCTGGCAACGGCTCTACAGTTGATTTTCAAGCAGAAGCATCGATCCTGCTGAACTTCAGAGAGTAGAGTACAACACAGCATTATTCATAGGAAAACAGGCTGTGAAATGAAGTGTGTGTATGTGCACGTGGGGAAGAAATGCCTATGATTCAGCTATCCTGTGGAAAATCCTGACAACTTATCTCTAAATCTGAAATGAAGTTCTATATTTATTCCACAAACTCCAATGAAACAGCATTATTTCAGCAGTGCATTTTTAATTCTCATGCTGAGAAACAGGATGTTCAAAGGCTTCCTTCAATGAAATAAGCAACATCAGCCGAGAGGCAAGAATTTTGTTTATCCACAACAGCAGTTCCCTGCTTCAGTGAGTTCTCCTTTCTTAGGAATTCGAGATTCTCTAAGCTCTGGGAGATATTCAGTAAGTGAGGCTTAGTTTCACAAGTCTTATAAGATTACCACAATATTGAATGCTTCTGAGATTATACCTTACAGATGAGACTAACAAATCTGCAACTGCATTCAATATCTGTATCACTTTTTTTAAAAAATAAAAAAACCCACCCCACCAAACCACCCAAACAAAACAAACCAAAAACCAGCAAAAAAAAAAAAAAANAAAAAAAAAACCCAACAAAAAACCAAAACCAAAACATTTTCTACTTCCTGAATTTCAGCAGCTGCAGCAGTAGGGCAAGAGCTCTGACTTGTTACTTCCTAGCTAGGTCACTCAGTAAAATACCAGTACCATTCAGTTATGGAATAATATTTTGTCCCAATATTTTGCTCAACACCCAAGCTTTAGGTTTCATTTCCCTTAAGATCAAGTTTTTTTGATGGAAACTTAAGAATAACACGGTGAAGTAACCCCTTGTGTCTAGCCCAGGAGTCTAAACCCAGCTGGGTACTCACTCAGCCTAGCAGTGGCACAGATAATCACAATGGTAGGCAAATGAAGGTCTGTGATACATCTCAGCTCTCAATCCTTTTATTCTACAAATAACAGTTGTTAATGCTAGTAAGGATACACCTACTGAATTCACTTCTTAAGTAAAAGTAGCTTTTGCCAAAGCATGACAAGTCCTGTAGACCAGCACCTTAGTTCTTTTCCTTCTATTGTTCCAAGAAACAAAACCTCCCTCTTCTTTACCAAATGTGGTTCAGTAACAGGACTAGATTTAGCCTAGATTCTCCTCTTTTCACATAGAAATTGCTTCTTATCTAACCTTTGTATCAGCATATTCGCTGACTACATTAGTTGACTAACTCCATTAGTTGAAGCTCTCTTCTATTTCTAGAAGTCAAATTCTGTCAGACAACTCCAATCCTTGGTAAGAAGCCTATTCCAACAGTGCTTGCACCCTGCTGTACAAGGGATGTCCTGCACCCCAACCACACTGCTGTTTCTAACCTCCCCTACCACCTTTCCCCAATCTTATCTCACCAGCTGTTGATGCAGCAGATAGGCAAAGGTAGATTGGCCAGGGGAGTTAGCAGCAGAAAATAAGTTAGTGGAATTATTAGGAATCACCTACAAAAGGGGCAGGGAAAAGGAGCCATGCAAGGAGCAGCCACAGCCCAGAGAGGTCTGAAACCATCTCCCCCATCTATATTTAGGTTACAACTCTTAACACTTTCTTTTTGTCCTCTTTCTCAGTAAAGCTGTGAATGGAGTAGCATCATCTATTTTCCTCTCTCAGCCTATAGTCTAATTTTCTCACTCAAATCCTCCAATTAGTTCAAACCAGCACAATATCTTAACTGAAAAAAAAACCCATAAGAATCTTTTAAGGAAACTAAGCATGGCTGTCCTGAATGATTCACCTAAACCTATTTAGCAGCAAGGAAGATGCAGTTCTGAGAAGTTTCCAGGACATAACAGCACCAGGCTAGACCACAAAGCCTTATGAATCATTCTAACTTAGTTTAAAAAAAAAAAAAAAAAAAAAGAATGAAAAAATCTTATCTTCAGCCACAGCTTTCATAAAACCTTTTGCTCATTATTTGATTTTGTTCCACTATCACTTATTTAAAAAGCAAAGACCTGCAATCTTTTAGCAGTAATGCCAGCTCCAAACAGCCTGATGCTGGGTGGCCTACTTCTGATGTGGTGAAATCAGTGCTAAAAAATCCCAAAAGAAAATAAAACCACACCCAACTAGCAAAGTCTGTAGAAGGATCTGCTGCCTAGCAATAGGTGCATAGCTCCCAAGAGCTGAGGGTTCGTGTGCCAGTGAGCTACACAGATGCAAATACACCCAACAGTTATCAAATCGTAGAAAGGCATCTCCCAGCAAGTACCAACCTGCCTACTTAAGCAAGCAGTACCAGGAAATGAACCTGAAAATGCCACTACAGATTCCTAGAGTCATCTTAAACTATCCAAGACAGTAGTCCACATCCTTTGTAGCCAGCAGGCAGTAACCACTAGCTTGTCTTCAGGATCTCCATTGCTGCTGACAATTTACACTTCACTATTTTCAAGTGCTCAGGCAGTACCACAGCGGATTAACAGACACTCACGGTTTCTATTTTTGAAGGTATACAAAATAATCAGTGACTAAATCACATTCATAGTGAAACTTCCTTCCTCCTCCCCCTCTGCACTGCAAGTTGCGCTTAAATGCACAGTTTATGTTGTCAAAGCTTTGTCTAGCTGCTCTCAACGCTCATTTGCCACAAGCAGGGGATACAGAACGAAAGAATAGACCCATAAACCTCCTTCAGAACACAGCAGAAGACTATTAAACAAACTTCCAGTAAGACACTTGCAGCCAGAGAAGTCCTAGGTGCCAGAATGAACAAGGCACTGTTCTGCATGGCGTTCAGAGGGGACATTGCTATTAAGCCTCACAGCCCGAGGCAGTGGCAGAAGCCTTTTGACAATAAAAATCTATCAAAGGTGCTTTCAAAGCCAACCGTTGCACCAAAGACAGGACAACAAAAGTTCTGTTAAAAAGAAAAAAGAGAATTGTACATTTCACTCGAGATGCTAAGCGTATGGAAAAAAGTAATGCTCCTCCAGGCTATTTTCCTAGATACACTGAAAAAAGCAATTGTCTCGGAAAACAGTGAGACACTGCAACAATTTATATTTTTTTTTAACGTGAGTAGTTGGTGAGACGGAAGAAAGCAGTCCCAGAGACCTATATTCTGCTCTGCTCATATGAAAACTTGAAGGGCAGGGCTTAACCTTCTGTAACAAGCAGAATTAACAGAGACACAGATGGCCTTGTGCACTGAGAAGGATAAAGTCTCCTGGCAGACACAGCTCTGTTGGTGATTGACAAGCTGTTCAGAAATTGTCTCTTCTGTGGTTTCAGCCACTCTCTGGGCAGGAAGTAGTAGACATGTAAGGCAAATGGAGTATACCCACACAGTTGCTCCTTATCAGATTCATTAAGTCCAGGAGCTTCATTCATTTTCATTAGCAACTGTATGAAAATGGAACAGACTAAAATTAGAACAGTAACAACGCATACGCTGCAACTAGGAAATGTCTTAAGGATCAGAAGAAAAAGTGGTGTCAGATCAAAGAGGAGTGACCCAAAAGTGCCCCCAATTAATTGCCACAATAGATGGGAGATGGGCACTTGTGATATTACTCTGTTACTGTTATAACTGTTATATCAGTAATAACAAATTTAGCCGAAATGAAGATGAAGGGAAAGTACAGCTACACTCAGAGCAACATTTCAGACTTCCACCCTAAAAAAAACATTTGTTAGACAATAACACCAAATGGCCAGAAAGCCCAATGCTTCAGATTTATTTAATGGAGAAAATATTTATAATGATAATCAGTAAAGAGGGAATAGTTGTAATCATGTGCACAAATAAGGATTAGTTTCTCATCTGTACTATTTGGTATGGCTACTGTCTTCACTTTAAGAACAGCAGTTAATCACAAGTGCTGCATATAACAGCTGCAGCACCACTTAACTACCTACTAAGGTTTTGATGTGATGGTTTCTGTAAGTTTCAATTCGACCAACATGCAAATAGAACCTGAGACTATCACTTTAAAAGTTGCTATTATGGTAAAACAAATCAAAAATCTCCTTAATTCCAATGCAACGCATTGGCTGGGAAGGCAGAAGAAAGGGAGATTTGTTTGCATGCCCATGTTAAACATTAAGTGCCAAAGAAAACACTCATAAGGAAATAATTAAGTGTTGACATGACAGCGGCTGTGTTTGCACAACCTAAATATTATTCAGCCATCAAAAGCTCACAACTTCAAAAACTAAAGAAGGATTTTCTTTTAGTTCAAGTACTTGCAGTTTAACAACTGGATTTGAAAGCAAGAAATCTAGAAATGGAGATATACACACATCTTTTGGTCAGACAAGGAATGCAGAGCCTGGCTAACGTGCTATTAAATTATTTTAAGAGAAGGATTTAACAAACTCGGACTAAATTGTTTAAAAAATTAAAAGCAATACAGAGGCTCATAAAGAATCGTATCCACAGCCTTCCTTCTGTGACTTAACAGATGCTATTAGGCAGCCACCACCTTTATGTCAAGCTGTCTTAATGGGAGATAGACAGTTAGTAAATTCAGAGGTCCAAGAGCTAGAAACTCATCAGGGCTCTCAATGCAGTACTTCAGATTAAGGCTTAGAGGTCAGTGAAAGTCAGTTCTCACTCTTATTCCTCCCTCCTGTTGCACATAGCAGAGATTCCTGGCAAATCATGCTTATCAGTATTTATTTTCCACAAAGAAATAGTCCCATTCCCTGCCTAGAACAGCCTTCATGTAGAGACGATGCATCAACGGCAAACAGACATTGCAAAAATTGCTCGGCCCCTTCCACATCAAAAGCAGCTCGACTCTTTTCCTTTAATTTCGTGGTAGGCATCACGGAATGCCCAGACACTGAAATAGGATTAAGGACTGCTGTGCTCAGAGCCACACACCAACACGTGACTCCTGCCCTAAGGAGCTTGCACTGAGTCAGTGCTGCTCTGCCACTCCAGCCAGGCGAGATGGTAGAGGCTGATCCGCACTGATGTAAGGCTGACCTGACCAGATGCATTTCTCTGGCTCAGCTAGCACTCCNTCCCTGCCTAGAACAGCCTTCATGTAGAGACGATGCATCAACGGCAAACAGACATTGCAAAAATTGCTCGGCCCCTTCCACATCAAAAGCAGCTCGACTCTTTTCCTTTAATTTCGTGGTAGGCATCACGGAATGCCCAGACACTGAAATAGGATTAAGGACTGCTGTGCTCAGAGCCACACACCAACACGTGACTCCTGCCCTAAGGAGCTTGCACTGAGTCAGTGCTGCTCTGCCACTCCAGCCAGGCGAGATGGTAGAGGCTGATCCGCACTGATGTAAGG
>VWZI01019181.1:22679-50001 GCA_013396835.1 Psilopogon haemacephalus
CTGGGAAGTCTGGGGGTTTTTTTACTAAAGTTTTACTCATGGCTTTTGTATTTGGATGTTATTAGTAAAGAATGGCTAAGAAAAAAATATGAAAATTATTATTTTTCTTTTTTCTTTTGAATTATTAATAGTGCAGTGTATTAAATAGAGATAGAAGTATTCCTGCATATAAAAATGTGAGGGTTTAGTTTCTCAAAAAAAAATTAAGGCCAGGATGGACGAAGCTCTGGCCAACCTGATCTAGGGTAGGGTATCCCTGCCCATGGCAGGAGAGCTGGAACTAGATGGTCCTTGTGGTCCTTTCCAACCCTGACTGATTCTATGATTCTAAGTTAAAAAATTGTGTTTACCATTGACCCATGTACTTGAGATTCTTTATTAAAATTTACAACACCTTGCCTTTAGCCAGTATGTTACCAGTGAACATGCTGCTCACTTGCAGCTTTTTCAGCACGTTGTGTCAGTAAATAGTCTTTTAAAGTTAAAAAGGACTTTCAGCCACAGCTTTTAAGGAGACTTTTTGTCTGTTTTGAAAATCTGCATTTCCCTGCCTGGCCTTGAACACCTCCAGGGAGGGAAAATCAACACACAGGAGTGGTGCCAGTATGTTAACTGAGAGAGAAAAACACAAGGTGGTTGTTGTACATACCAGGGGAAATGCACAGGCAGAAAGCTTCAGTCTGAATATAGATTGCTGCTTTTCCTTCTTCATAGATCTGTCAACACAAACCCATCCGGTTTGTAATAGTAAAAGGAAGGTGGTTAGGATGCTCCTCAAGCACCATGCACTTAACCTTTGAGTTATTCACGCTCTTTGGTTTTCCTGTTCTGATTGATGGACCCTGCAGTCCTTCCAGAGCTATTAAGCAAAGGAACTCCATTCTGCATAATCCAACAGGTGCTATTTAAACTCCGTTTTCCTTGGATCTAATATAATTCCAAATTAAATTACATGGCCTGAATTACAATTCTACCACTAAGTGTGTCCTTCCAGCTTGCTCTTTGCTGTGGTTTTGTAAAGCCAGTGCACAATAATGGCTCCTGTGATGCAACAAAAGGGATTGTCTTTTGATTTCCAACTGCCTTTTTTTTTTTTTTTTAATTATTAGGTTGAAATGATTATTGAATCTCTGTTTAACTGAAAAACATGCCATGATGCTTCATGTGTAAGCTGTCTTGGTCTTATGTGGGTGACCAGGCTTCCATGCCACATATATAGACCAGACAGAAAAAGGCTCATTTGAGATAGAAGTTATGTTCTGTGGTTTGAGCTCAACAAGGAGACCCTATTACAAGAGGGATGTGGACGTGCTGGAGTGTATCCAGAGAAGGGCCACAAGGATGCTCGGAGGACTGCAGCACCTCTGCTGTGAAGGCAGACTGAAAGAGTTGGGGCTGTTCAGGCTGGAGAAGAGGAGGCTCCCAGGTGACCTGATTGTGGCCTTCCAGGATCTGAAGGGGGCCTACAAAAAAGCTGGGGAGGGACTTTTTAGGCTATGAGGGAGTGAGAGGACTAGGGGGAATGGAGCAAAATTGGAGGTGGGGAGATTCAGATTGGATATGAGGAGGAAGTTGTTGAGCATGAGAGTGGTGAGAGGCTGGAATGGGTTGCCCAGGGAGGTGTTTGAGGCCAGATCCCTGGAGGTGTTTGCAGCCAGGCTGGCAGAGGCTGTGGGCAGCCTGATGTAGGGTAGGGTGTGCCTGGGCATGTCAGGGGAGTTGGAACTAGCTGATCCTTGTGGTCCCTTCCAACCCTGACCGATTCTATGATTCTAACTAAGATAAACAAGGCTGGTGAAGAGCCTCTACACTCACAGCAGAGGAATATGTTTCTCAGTATCCTTGTGGCTGAGAATGTGTGAGCAGCAGCAGAATGTCCCTCACAATGTCGAGAGGCTAGGATTTGCCCTTGTATCTGAAGACACTGATGACAATCCAGGTGGGTTTTGAGAAGACAACTTTCTCTCCCCTCGAATAGAATAGAATAGAATAGAATAGAATAGAATAGAATAGAATAGAATAGAATAGAATAGAATAGAATAGAATAGAATAGAATAAGCCAGGTTGGAAGAGACCTCCAAGATCATCCAGTCCAACCTAGCACCCAGCCCTAGCCAATGGCACTAAGTGATCCATCCAATCTTTTCTTGAACACCTCCAGGGATGGTGACACCACTACCTCCCTGGGCAGCCCATTCCAATGCCAGTCACTCTTTCTGTGAAGAACTTCCTCCTAACATCCAGCCTATACCTTCTCTGGCACAACTTGAGACTGTCCCCTCGTTCTGTTGCTGGTTGACTGGGAGAAGAGACCAACCCCACCTGGCTACAACTTCCCTTTAGGTAGTTGTAGACAGCAGTGAGGTCACCCCTGAGCCTTCTCTTCTCCAGGCTAGACAACCCCAGCTCCCTCAGCCTCTCTTCACAGGGCTTGTGCTCCTGGCCCCTCACCTCACTATTGCTCCATGATGACTGAGGCAAGACAGGCTAGCCAGTTTCTTGCTCAATGTACATTTTTATCTGCAGTGGTTTTCTAAGGGTTTTCTGCTGAAGATGAGTATCTGTGGTGAAGAGAGCTCTGACGATGATAAAGCAGTAAAAGCCTTCAGCTGAACTCAAAGGTGATTGCTGAGAAAGAGAGGAACAGAAGTATTTATAGCATTAGTGCCACAGTCTGACATGACTGAATGACAAAGTGCAAGAGAAGAAAAGCAAACACAAACATGAAGGTCACTAGCAAAAGGCACAAAAGGAAGTTTGCTCACCTGCAGCTCAGGTATAGCCAGTTCATCACAGGCACCACAGCCGTGTCAGCAGCTGACCAGGCAGGTTGTCACCTGGCAGAAGTTCAATTAACAATGCCCTCAAACAGCACAGAGATGTGCAGCTGCTTCCCACTTCCCTGCCTCCAGAAGAGATGTGGGAAAGGGACATTGGTACAACTAGTTAAAAGTTAGCCACTTTTCAAAGCTGCTTTGGAATACAAATAGACGTGGCTTTATTAGCTAATAAGATTTTGATTTTAATAAGCTGCTATTTTTTACTCAGAATTATAAACCCTCACAAGGGCAAGGGAGGTGATTCTGCCCCTTTACTCTGCTCTCCTCACACCCCACCTGGAGTACTGTGTGCAGTTCTGGAGCCCTCAGGAAAGAAGGACATGGAACTGCTGGAGAGAGTCCAGAGGAGGGCCATGAAGATGATCAGAAGGCTGCAGCAGCTCTGCTATAAGGACAGGCTGAGAGAGCTGGGGCTCTGCAGCCTGGAGAAGAGAAGACTTCAAGGAGACCTTATAGCAGCCTTCCAGTATCTGAAAGGGGCTACAGAAGGGCTGGGGAGGGACTATTCACAAGGTCTTGTAATGACAGGACGAGGGGGAATGGGTTTAAGCTGGCAGAGGGGAGATTGAAATGGGATGTTAGGAGAAAGTTCTTCACAGTGAGGGTGGTGAGACACTGGCACAGGTTGCCCAGGGAGGTTGTGGCTGCTCCCTCCCTGGAGGTGTTCAAGGCCAGGCTGGATGAGGCCTTGAGTGACCTGTTCTAGTGGGAGGTGTCCCTGCCTGTGGCACAGCGGGGCTGAAACCGGATGAGCTTTGAGGTCTCTTCTAACCTAAACCATTCTATGAAAACTGTTGAAAAGCATAAGCAAGGCCTGTAGCAAAAATGTTGAGGACATTGGCCTGTGCTTATCTGTAGAAATCAAGAGCAAACAAGTATACATTAACGTCTTTAACAAGGGAAATTCCTCCACTCATAACTGAAGAAGAACAATATTTGGCAAAGACATGGAGTTAGTTGATGAGCATTCATTATCACGCTAGGTAGTATAATGGAATGGCAGAAAATAACTACCCATGGGGAATTCAAGGGTTTCTCCTGGGTTTTAAAACATCTTTGCGAATATGAAATTGAATCATGTTACATAACTGGGAGCAGTTATGTGGTGAGAACTGAAAGAAGAAGCATTTAAATTCAGGAAAACTCACCCTACCAAAAAAAAAAAAAAAAAAAAAAAAAAATCACCTTGAATTAAATGGGCTGTTTTATCTGACCTGAAAATGCTGAGGCAATAAGTTATGGCAAACATTTACTTTTCAAGGGGAAAATGAAAAATACAGTCCTTGCCCTTCAAAGTGGAACTCCTGTTGGTTTTGGGAATCATATGGGTTAGCTCACCGTGGAGGTAAACAATTAAAGGTGCATTTCTGAGGCAGCTGGAAGACTTTTGTGGGCTGCAAGCAGTCATAACAACATAAGGAGAAATGCAAGCAAATAGGGCCTCCCATGCACTGGCTTTGAAAAGCCAAAATAAAGCCACTTGCTAATGGTGGGGAGAAAAAAAAGCATTTCTTTTCTAAGATACAAACATTATTTCAGTATTAAAATAATGGCTAATGAAGGATGCAATTAATTCAGAGCCTTGAAACTGTCAATAAAGTCTTTTCCAAAGAGGCTGTAAAGGAACTCGAGAATCGGAGGTGAAAGGTAGAATTCTGTCATGAATTAAAAACGAGCTGAGAGAGAGAGAGACTATGAAGACCTAGAATAAATTGCTACTTCTTAAAATGGAAAAAGGTTAATAGCAGGATGCCCCAAGGACCCTGGTTGGAGCCAGTGCTCCGTATATTATTCAGAGTCTGTTGAGGATGAATGGTCTGCTAGTAAAATTTGCTTGTGATACAGATTATTTGGGCTTGCTGTAGCTTAGGAGGACTATAAGGAAGAGTAGATGAAGCTTATAAAGCTCCTGCAAATATTTGGAAGCAATATAATTGTAAATGAAATGCCAACAGAGAAAGTTCAGGATGAGGCTGGTTGAAAGGAGCTTGCATGCAGTGGGCTCCAAATAGTCTGTAACCTCCAAGAAAGGCTCTAAGCAGAACTGGCAAGACAGTTGAAAAAACACCAGTAAAGCTGCCAGTGTGACTGCTGTCATCTTGAGACTGTTTGCAAATATGAACTGACTTTGCCAAACAGTTTCAGCAGGAAAAGACCCAGATATGTTTGAGGGCCAGATTCAGGAGAACAAATTAGTGAGTGGAGCACTTGTCAAAGAACCAGTTCCCTTCTGCCCTCTGCGAGGGAGGTGTGGATCTCCTGAGAGATGCCAGAACAACCACAGCACAAGCTATGCCAAAGGGTGTGGACAGAGGGAATTCATTTACTCAGACGTAAAAAATAAAATAAAATAAAAGAGAATGAATGCCTGACTTTGACTTTAGCAGTGAGGGAACTGTTCCCAAGAAGATGCAGTGCTTTAATGCCACTACCTGATCTACTGTGTTTAAGTATCTGTGCCCCCAGTTCCTCTCAGCTATACCAGAAAATACTTTAGACTTTAGGCTTCCACAGATAAAGCAGGAAGAGTAATGTTAGATTATATTTTCCTCTGGTTTTCTTCTTTGCCAAGCCTTTCTCTGAATCCAAAGGGAATATCTGTGTCAAACGAACCCCTGTTTTATTTTGGCAAGAAGATAGACTTCAGCTTTGATTGTAACCAATTTTAGTTTAAATTGTCCAGTTTAGCTGTCAAGTCAATTCGAGGTGCTCAAGATGCAAGTGTATTTTGACAGCTCATCCAAGACATCTGCTGAGTGCTCAGTAGATGTCAAAAAAGTGACAAAAGTATTAACATCTGTAAGAAGAAAATGAAAGGTACTAAACAAAATAATATGATGCCATTCTTCCCATCTTTCAGTTTGTCAGTTAACAAAAGGCTGCTACAGAGAAGCTTTGAAACTTTAAGGCATTTTTCAGACACTCCACATTGCTTCCCTCTACAGCTTCTTGCTTTTCCACTCCCTTATTTCATCTGCCTCTTTTCTCCTTCATGCTGGTTTGATGTTAATTGGAATATTTTAATAAGTGAAATTAGGTTATAAGCTGAGAAAGGAAAACATTGGTGATGTCTCCTTCACTCACAGGTTTGCTGACAGATACAAAAATAAGAACACAAACATAGATAAGACAGAGATGCTCTGTTCTGAGCTCTGGGCTGTTGGTCTCTCCCTTTCCTTGTCTTCCAGCTTGACCTGTGTAACCCAATTAATCAATTCCTGCTTCTAACCTCCCTGGCTGATCTTTCCTGTTTACCTGGCACGGAAGACAGGTATTGGGATAAGATTGGGTGGGGGGGGGGAAGGTGATAGGGTGGTTGAGAACCCCTCTTGGGGATTCTGATCTCCAGGAGGGCCGTAGTGTTTCTGTATTACATTTTTACTGTATAGATCTGTAAATATCTGTATCACATTGTAAATATATGTGCTAAACTGTGAACAGAAAGCTTCATTCCTTAACTTCCAGGTGGCTGAGTCTAGTCTGGGTGATTTCCAAAGCGCTGGGGGGCAGAGAACTCCCAAACTAGCACATCCTTCCTTCCTTCCTTCACCAGACCCACATGTACATTAAGTGTTGACCCAAACATAAACATCCAATTATTTACCCTATTTTTCCCCCTCTCGCCTTCTCAAGGTGGCCATCCTGTCACTTCTGTATTTGAGGCTGACAATAATTTGATTTTGAAAAGCACCTCTTTTTTTAGCAGGTACAGGCTAAAAATCTATATGCTTTCAAGTCTTGAAATGTCACACTTAAATGATCCAGACAGAAGCAGCTGATGCTTTCACAAATCATGACTGTCATCATAAAAGTTCCCCAGTGCCAATGTGAGCTGCATATTCAGTATTCACTCCCGTAAAAGAAGAAAAGTGGCACAGCAAATATGCGTGTGGGGAAAATGGAGTGTGGTGCTTGGGCTTTTGTGCTCTCAAAGTAGCTCCTGGAGAAGGTGTCCAGAAAGGTGCATGTTGATTTTATCCAGCAAAGGTAGGGCTGAATGGCAATGGCACCTTCAAACTGCCAGGAGAAAAGATATGAGTAAGTCAGGAGAGATTTCTGAGGATAAAATGAGAAAACAAAAGAAAAAAAAAAAAAAAAGAGAGAAACATCAGAGTAAGAAACTCCATAGGTCTTAAGGGTTAAGCCCTCCTGGGGGGCTTACCTGAACTGGATCCTGACTTCTCCCTGGAGGTGGTCTGACCTGCCCCCAGGTGTTCTGTTTAGTCTCTCCCACTCTCTGCTGAGACCTTCTATAAAGGGGAGATGGGTTCCCTGTTTCTCTCTCTTGTTTCTTTTCCTCATCAGCCAGCGCTGTTTTCTCCTGCTGCTGCTCCTGCCATTTTCCACATGTTCTCCAGCAAACACATGGGGAGAGCAACCATATTTGGAACTTTTTTTAACTCACTGCATTTCACCATCATCTTGCATCCATCTTCATCCACCACCAGTTTTCAACTTAACCATCTGGATTCAACTCCATCCCTTCTCGCTTACCAGTTGTATACACATATTTTGCATTTTGTTTTCCTTCCCCATATTCTCCGTGACTCCCCTTACCTAAAATACCTTCTATTTATTGTTAAAGTTTATCTTTTTGTTTCCAAATTGAATTAAGTCTCTTTATTGAGCTTTTGAGCTTCAGACTGAAGTCTCTTCTCCTACAGACTTGCTTCTCTACATGTTTCCTATGGAGTGGTCGATAACCTCAGCTTTCCCCTCATCTTTTCCAGTTTACCTCTATGTCCCTAAGCTCTCCTACAACAGCCTCACCTCACTCCAGGTCCTCTGATTACCAGGCAGGGAAGAGTCCAGATGTTCTGTAGCTGAAATTAGAGCTCTGCAGCTGCTCAATTAGTAGCACAAACTAACAAGCCAGCCTGTTCTCACCCAAAAGAATAATGGTTGATTTTTCCCCCCATCCCATGCTTCATGAGGCAAATAATAGGCTTTTTTTTTTTCCCCCTATCTAACCACAGATAATTCTCCACGATTTGCAGGAACTTAGCAAATTTGCCAAATCTATCTGGAATCAGCCTGCAGGTTCATAGTTATTAGAACCAAATTGAGAGATGGCTGAACAGATGAACTTGGCAGCCTAGGCATTGTTTCCTTAAGAAAACACACTAAAAATAGTTTGCTGCTGTGAATGGCCAACACTCTGGGGACCCTTTTCACAGTGAATAGACTTAAATAATTTTCACCTGTTCAAAAAGAAGTAAAGCCTAGCTATCTGATCCAGCTGAAATAACTTTGTAAATGGAAATGAGCTCCTAGAAATACAAAGGATTAAAAAGGCAAAAGAGCCTCCAATAAAAGCTGAGTCGAAGCACGGCAATGTAAGTGGAGCAGGCTTCTGGCAGAATGCTGCCATCCTAACTACCAGATCCAGACACTGTGGAAGCTTTTAGCTTGTGTGAAATACAGATGAGTACTTACTTGGTATTAACCCACCCAAACTCAAATAAGGACGGTCTCCTCCTCGTCAGCTGGTAGAGAATTAACTAGGTGGCATGGTAACTGTGCTCTCAGTGCAGAGGCAGCCACATGGTCTCCATGTCAGCTAGCTTGAATCTGGAAGAAACATACTCATATTCTCATGGGAATGTGCTCTAGGACTTATTGGGTTGAGTTCATAGAATCACAGAATAATTTTTGTTTGTTTGGAAAAGACCTCTAAAATCGTCAAGTTCAGCTGTCGACCTAAGACCATGTCAGTTTGAAGAGCCTTGTACTGTGAAATAGAATAGAATAGAATAGAATAGAATAGAATAGAATAGAATAGAATAGAATAGAATAGAATAGAATAGAATAGAATAGAATAGAATAGAATAGAATAGCGCCGCTGGATAGGGCTGGGTGAAAGGTTGGACTGATTGATCTTGGAGGTCTCTTCCAACCTGGCTGATTCTATTCTATTCTATTCTATTCTATTCTATTCTATTCTATTCTATTCTATTCTATTCTATTCTATTCTATTCTATTCTATTCTTCTATTCTATTCTATTCTATTCTATTCTATTCTATTCTATTCTATTCTATTCTATTCTATTCTATTCTATTCTATTCTATTCTATTCTATTCTATTCTATTCCATTCCATTCCGTTCCATTCTATTCTATCCTGGAGACCAGAGAGCTGTGTGGAGGTGAATGCTGGGGGATGCTCAAGGACCTTGGCCACTAATGTCTGGGACTGATACCAGCAAGCAGCAGCATAACACGAACAGACACAACTCTCTGCTCAGTCTTTCTGCATGCACAGTGATGTCCCTGCTGGGAAGGGAAGTGGAGACTACTGACCTAGCGAACGTAACATTGCGGTGGGGGTGGAAGTGACTCAACCCATGAAACAATAAAGGTAAAAATTCTAATCCTGTTGGTTGCTAAGCAAGCCCCAGTTCCTGGACTCACCCTGGGCTGTCATTCACCCTGTCTCACCCACAACATTTCTCGTTTTGAAGGAGCCCACATTTCCTGGGCTAGAGATGGTGCTGGCTTGTGTGACCTTTGCACGTTTCTTGGCTATGAGGGTACATTGTGGTATAAATACTGTTTTACTCCGAAGTTCTCAGCTGATGCAAAAGCACTCCAAAGCATGAGGACTTTGAAAGTTGGTACCTGAAACTCAGTAATGTGGTATAAAAGGTAAAACACAGGTCTGGTTCAGAAAATTGTTGGTGTTCTATTTGTGCACAGAAAAGATCTTTTCCAGACGCAACAAAAAGAGGTAATACAGAAGCTCATCTATATGTAGAAGACTGCAAACTGTCACAACCTGTGCAATTAAAAGCAATGTATCAGGAAATCTAACTGATGTACAACGCAATAAAATTGATTAGTGTGTAGCTGAGTCGTGGTAATTCTTATTTTTCAAACAAATTGCCACCTTGGAGTAGCTAAGCCCAAGTGGTTTTTGCTAGTGTGATGTGAAGTACTGGAGATTTGCAATGACGTCTTACATCTTACTGTGCTTTAAGCTCATCTAGGCAATAACCACTGGTCTTGTATCAGCAATCTGCCCCTCCCTTCTCCTCTGTCTCGACAGCTCTTTCTGATGGTGAGATACGTGCTCCAGGAGCACGTTAAGCTGTCCATGGGGACACAGCCTTTTGTCACCCTTTTCAACAAAAGTCTTGTAAGCAGAGCTGAGGCAAGTCAGAAGTCTCTATTTCCTCAGCTGCAAAGAGCCATTTTCTTTGGCAGCACAATACCTTGGGACAGCTCAGGGCAAGCATTTTTATCTGACAACATTCCAGAGATGTAATCACAGGAGCCGCAAATCATTTTCTTCTCAGAGTGTATCTGACACTGGTGAGGGAAACAAGAAAGTGGTGTGAAGGCAGGAAAAGGAGGGTGTCACTGGTTTGGCAGGTCATTTCCATTTGACTTTTCACTGCTAGATCTTCACAATCTTAGATTAAGATAATAATAATAATAATAATAATAATAATAATAATAATAATAATAATAATAATAATAATAATAATAATAATACATTGTTGTCGTTTGGGCTTTTGTTGTTGTTATAGTTGTTGGCTTTTGTTTTGGTTTTGTTTTTTCCTGAGTAAACTTGTGCCTTATATATATGTATGTATGTATATATATGTATATATATATGTGTATATATATATGTATGTATGTATATATATATATATATGTATGTATGTATATATATGTGTATATATATGTGTGGGTGTATATATATATATATAGGACCATATATATGTGTGTGTATATATATATAAAAAGCCATATGTATGTATGTATATGCATATGTGTATATATAGGACCATTTTTGCCAACTGAGCCATTGCAGACTCCTTAAGCTTGGTGAAGCCTCTGGGTTTGCTATTGCTCTGGGTCTGAAATTAAGATTTCCAGCTCTCATTTTTAACTCCAAGGAAGCACAATGTTTCCTTTTTTTAGCCAGCTCTGCCATTGCAGCCTTCTTAAGCTTGGTGCAGCTTTCTTAAGCTTGGTGAAGCCTCTGGGTTCGCTCTCTGCAATTAGGATTTCCAGCTTCCATTTTTAACTCTGATGAAGCACAATGCTTCCTTTCTTTGTAATGCTCCATTGTACTTTGCAGCACATCTCATAAAACAACCAGTAACATGGGTTCTGGAAGTCAGATTATCACAGGCCTTTTCACTTTGTTCTATCCCACCTTGGAGGCTTACAGAAATATTATGGCTCTTGCTGTTTGCCTTAGAACTTTGGTAAACCTCAAGCCATGTAAGAACAATGCAAGGTTTAACTGCAAAAGGGTGACACAGTTCCCCTGATCAAAGAGAACAGCAATCAGGTCTGTTGCAAATGCTATTCCTGGAATTAGGTATCAGAGCCAGACAGTCTGGTTGAAACTAACTCTGAACTAGGCATGCTGCCAAGTGACAACAAGCTCCATTCACCAAGAAAGTGGTAAATAGTGCTCTGCTGGGGCTCCCAGTCACTGTTACACAAGTACTGGAGGAGCAGAATCCTGTTTCTTGCAGAGCAGCAGCTCTTTCAAGGTCGCAGCTTGATAAGGCTTATTCACCTTTGCAGTACACCCACAGTAAGTGCAGCAGAAAGCCAAGAGTAGGAGAAAGTGTCAAACACTACACTTTGGGTAGCTCTGCTTGCACGAGCTGGCCCTGTAGTGACTTCTGCCTCTCACTTGTACTGAGTTCAGAACTACTCCTGGCACACGCACACGTGCACTTCAGAGCTGAGACTCTTCTCTTTGCTTGCTGTCCTCCTCAGGGAGCTGCTCCCTGCCTAGGAAATACCTTTTGGTGTCATTCTAAAATTTCAAACAGCTGTAGAAATATGCATCTGACTCTCTGTGACAGAGCTGTTAAAAAAGTCCCAAAGATTAAAGAGGGGAATAATTTATTCAGTTAGAAGTGAAGCGAATTAAGCCTGACCTCTTACCACTGTATTTTCTGTGCCCAGTGCACTAATCCATACACAATCCAACTCCCTCTTACGTTTCTTGCAGCACTGCCATTGCCATGGCCCCAGTCTTTGTCTCTCCTAAGTCCCTCTCCTCCTCAAGCTCTCCTTACAGTCCTGTTTTCTGTTCATACATCCAAAGATCTACTTGCGTCCCTTGCTTACAGCCTTCAGGCTTTCTGCTGAGCACAAGGGACCACAAGGATCATCTAGTTCCAAACCCCTGCCATGGGCAGGGACACCCTACCCTAGAGCAGGCTGCCCACAGCCTCATCTAGCCTGGCCTTAAACACCTCCAGGCACGGGGCCCCAACCACATCCCTGGGCAACCCATTCCAGGCTCTCACCACTCTCATGGTGAAAAACTTCCTCCTCAAGTCCAGTCTGAGTCTGGCCACCTTTAGCTTTCCTCCATTTCCCCTAGTCCTGTCGCTATCTGACATTCTTACCTTGGATTTCAGGGAGTGGTTGTGGTTCTGCTGCAGCAGCACTGCCACTCTGCAGCAGGAGAGGCACAGGGTGACATCCAAAGCATTACTCATGCCCTTCTGTCTGCAGATAAGTGATGATGGCAGTCACTGGCGTTTCTCCCTGGGCACTGAGCCCAGAAGGTCCATCATGTCTGAGGGAGGAGGCACTGTGCAATTTCTGAGTTTTAATTCTGACTCTTCCCTACCCAGCCTCTTAATTCTGACTTTTCCCTCCCCAGCCTCCCCTGAGCTACAGATGTTGCCTGAGAGGCTACAAACATCTCGGCTGCGTAGGCATTAATAATTCTGAGCAAATTCTGGTCCTCTTGTAGTTCTGTGGTCTACCTCAGCAACACAGGTGACTGCAGGGAACCTGAGTTAACTACAAAAACTAACCTTGTCAGAATACTTCATTCAGATAGGAAATGAAAAACTATTCCTGCTTCCCAACACTATCTTAACAATTGCCCTGATGCTAACAGCTCAGCAGAGCTCTGCACAAATACTTTTGTGCTACTAATTTCAGGATAGGAGTAAGGCAAGCCTGAAACTCAGCCAAGTACAGGTCCCAAACCCAGCCATCAGAAGTACATCAAGGAGAGAAACAGCACACACAGCCTACTGCTGGCATCAGGGGAGGAAGAAAATGCAATGAAGATGATTCATGCTTATAATACTTCCCATGTGAGTATGTGGGAGTACTCTTAGCCTTTTACCATAAACTAAATTTAAAGAAAAGCAACAACTTGTTTCCAATTCAATAACATAAGCATATGACATCTTGTATTAGCCCGAGAAATGAGGGAGGGCACAGGGCACCATAATTCTCATCTCTGATGCTCCATTTTTTGCAAATTCATGATATTTACATGCTGTGTTAAGTCACTTGAAGAGCTGCTGTCAGCCAGAAGCAGCAAACAAATAAGAGTGGAAGAATATGTTTGGAGACTTATAGGGAGCAAAGGCCACACCTTATCAGACTTCTGACTAGTAAATACAGCCCAGCTATCATGAGATCTTTCTAAGATGTCATGAAATCTCTTGACTTACAGAAAAATAGATAAGACAAACAAAAATCTCAAGTAAAGATCGGTGTGAAAAACTGGATTTAATAACCTGACTTCCTTAAACAGCAACAAACAAGTTGATAAGGTCCTGTTTTGATACACATTTCTATCCACAGATGCTACTCTGGGTAGCTGGACCACAAAGATGCGATTTTCTCCTCATCCTGCTAATAAAATTATGGTGGAAGCAGATTTTACGTGACACATTCTGTCATCATACCCTGGAGGATGCTCAGGGAGCGCTACCAAATCACACAAACCAGGAATCTGCCTGAGAGAAACCACAAGCAGAAGCTGTGGGTGTAGGAGACTCGTGATATCAAATGGTAGGAGGGAATCACAACTTCCAACAGCACCTTGAGTTTGGAACCTGTATCCTGATTTTTCTAATGACGTGCTGGCATGTTGTAAAACAGTACTCCAACATCTAAACCAGGAAAAGAAGCAGCAATGCTAACGAGAAGGGGAGTAAAAATCAAAGGAACTTCTCAAAATTCCTCTCTTTCCATTGCTCAACAGCATAAAATTACAAATCATAAAGTGTTGGTCTGAACTACTGTATTTCCTGGTCATTCAGATCACTACAACAGGGAGAAATCTCTTCATTTATCTCTCGTATATCTGAAATCAGAAAGCCTCCTCATTCTGCATGGTTTCTCTGCTACAACTCCATATGGGTTATAGCCAAGAGCAGTTTTGGAGATCCTGTTACAAGAGGGATGTGGACATGCTGGATTGTATCCAGAGAAGGGCCACAAGGATGCTCAGAGGGCTGCAGCACCTTTGCTATGAGCACAGACTGAAAGAGTTGGGGCTGTGCAGTCTGGAGAAGAGGAGGCTCTCAGGTGACCTTATTGTGGCCTTCCAGTATCTGAAGGTGGCCTACAGAAAAGCTGAGGAGGGACTTTTTAGGCTATCAGGTAGTGATAGGACTATGGGGAATGGAGCAAAGCTGGAAGTGGGGAGATTCAGATTGGATGTGAGGAGGAAACTGTTGAACATGAGAGTGGTGAGAGCCTGGAATGGGTTGCCCAGGGGGGTGGTTGGGGCCACTTCCCTGTAGGTGTTTAGGGCCAGGCTGGACAAGGCTGTGGGCAGCCTGATGTAGGGTAGGGTGTCCCTGGGCATGGCAGGGGGGTTGGAACTGGATGATCCTTGTGGTCCCTTCCAACTCTGACTGATTCTATGATTCTACAGAATCCTAACTTTAGATTGCTTGCTTCTGAAGCTGAGCTGCTGCCCGCAGAACCCCGATGAAAGAGCTGTTTATGAGGACGTGGTTCTCCTCATGCTGTATATTTTTATCACTTTGTAGCTCGTTGCCAAATGCAAGGGTTCAGGCTATTGTAGCTCTCACAAGCTCATGGAGATGAACCAATGTTCAGTAGTCAGAATCCTGGCTTTATTTCCACATTCCTGTCCACCCACTTGTTCCATATTGTTCCACAAAAACACCTTATTGCCTGGGCTATTTATTTTCAGATGTGTTACATTTCTCTCTAATTAAAGTGAGGGAATAGACTGGCTTGCTACTTCTATGTGAAATACTCTAATTGGAGAGTCATCTAAATAATTCCAGGGGGGGGAAAAAAAGCAGCTCTGTACAGAGAACACAGTGAATGAAGGAGTGGGCTAATTTTGGTGGTGAAAAAAAGCCAGCTGAATAAAGCAGGGCTGGCACAATCACCTCTGTGAATGAAGGTAAATAGTTAAATCTAATTTGCAGTGCTGAGTTTAGTTGCCACTGCCTGCTCAGCCCTAGGACAGAGAGTGAGGCAATTGAAACCAAATGCTGAAGAAGAGGTTCATCACTGGTAGGGCAACACGACATCTGCTGCTATTCCAAATGAACAGTGTGGCTTATCAGTCACAAATGACAAATTGTAGGGGATCTCGCCTCTGTTTCAACACATGGGATGTCACTGGGCAAATCTAATCATACATGAATGGGAACCTCCTTCCATCACACTCTAGCTTGCTACTGCGAAAAACAGGCCCAGAGGGCTGAGAAACAACAGGTGTGTGTGTGTACATGTAAGACACACAGAGGTAAAGCAAACTTGATTTTCTCTGTATCAAGATGAATCTGTCTGCTCTGTCAGCAGCAAGACAGAAATCCTTATTGGTGCACTTATCTGATCATCCCAGAGGCTGAAGCATATCTGAAAAAAATGTCACTAGAAAAGAGTAACAGAGCATGGTCTTTCCCTGGGGAACTGTTGAGAAATTGGCTGTGTTCCTGCAAAGACAAAGCATGCTGGATGCAGCAGACTGAAACTGCAGGGGATGAAGTTGAGGCTTGTGCTGCTGCAGCACTCCTTGCACCCTTGCAGCTAGGTTAAATCCACAGCCTGTGAAATCTGGTGAGCTGGCATTAGCATTAAGGGCACAGCATTGTAATCCAGGTGTCACAGAGGTGTGCAGTATTTCCTGCTCAAGGAGAAGAAGAAGGGTGAACACAAATGAAAATGGAATGCAGTGAAGGAGAATGCAGAAAGGATAGGCTGGAGGAAGAGGAGTGGAAAAGAAGTTTTCCGTGAGTCTTTCCTTAGCAGAATTAGGATGACAGAAGCCCATCTCTCAGAAAAGAGGAAAGGAGAGCTCTGTGTTTCAGCAAAAGGCAAAAGCAGGGTCACGTTCTTAAGTCTGCGCTCTGAGCACCAAACTTGGCATTTTCAGCATCCATATCAAAGTGCAAACCCAAAGGAGTGGCTAAGCTCTTTCATTTTTCTCAGCAATAAGGTCTGATTTCATACTGGAAGAAACCTCTTGATTTCTTGTTAATGCACTGTTTACCCTATGACCTCAACATAGATTTTACAAAGCATATTCTTTACAGACTAAATACTTTGGATTGTTTTGATTTGTTTTTGTTTGTTTTTCTTCAGCTTTTTTTCTGCCTTAAAGAAAAAAAAAAAAACAAACCCAAACCACATTCACAAATCAAGTAGCACCCTTGCCAGAGCATGATCTGCTCTAGGTGATCCTGCTCTGGCAGGAGGTCTGGACCAGGTAATCTTTGGAGGTCTTTTCCAGCCCCTGACATTCTGTGATTCTATGATTCTAAGTAGAGTTTGGCTTTTGCTGCCTAATACATCTCCCAGTGCAGTCCACAAACACAACACCAGTTCTGTCCTCCTCAAGGGCATTCTACCCAGAGTGCTGTGTAAAACTGCTCCAAGAAAGGCTGAATCTGGGTCAGAATCTCACAACAAACAGCTTCAAGAATAAATCACAACAGTTTCCATCTCATTGTATTTTTTATTGTCCTCTGAGAAGCAAATGTCTTAAGCACTTGCAGTAAGTCCTGCAGAGGGCATGGGTGAAGGTTAAGCAGATCTACGTCCATTCTGAATGACAATTTTTTATTGTCCTTTGAGAAGACAATGTCTGAAGCACTTGCAGTAAGTCCTGCAGAGGGCATGGGTGAAGGTTAAGCAGATCTACGTCCATTCTGGAGACAATTTTTAATTGTCCTTTGAGAAGCCAATGTCTGAAGCATTTGCAGTAATTTCTGCAGAGGGCATGGGTGAAGGTTAAGCAGAGCTATGTCCATTCTTGGAGACAATTTTTAATTGTCCTTTGAGAAGCCAGTGTCTGAAGCATTTGCAGTAAGTTCTGCAGAGGGCATGGGTGAAGGTTAAGCAGAGCTATGTCCATTCTGAATGACAATTTTTTATTGTCCTTTGAGAAGACAATGTCTGAAGCACTTGCAGTAAGTTCTGCAGAGGGCATGGGTGAAGTTTAAGCAGAGCTATGTCCATTCTGGATGACGAGCTTATGAGATACAAGGATGAAGACATCATCTTTTTTGAACCGCCCATTTATACCTCTATGTCTAAACATTGATTGCAGCTGCCTAGGGGAAAGTGATTTACCTTAAGATAAATGCTGTGGTCTTTGATCCGCTATTGCTATTGCTGAGCTATTGCTATTGCTGAGCTATTGCTCAGCATTAAATTAGATTTTCAAGTTTGTGTCTGCACTGCGAAACTTGTGGCATTACAGTCACACAATGCTAAAAAAAAAAAAAAAAGAAAAAAAAAGATTTCTTGTCATTTGGCTGAAAGAAAGTGAGTGTTCCTCAGGAAACAGCTTCATTACTGAGCCTGCTGCCAGTACATCCAACCCACAAGCCTCGTGCTGTTTGCATCCTACCTCATGCATAGTTAAACACACAGTTCTGCTCATTTAGTCTTCTCTTACTGGCTGGTAGCTCTAATAAGCTAAGCAGCAATGCTGATTTACAGAACTGCATTCAGGGTGAAATTTGGCACGATTTTCTCTCTGGGCAGTAAGTGTTTGGCGTAACGACCCATTTCCAGCAACCGAAGAGGAAGTCTATATCCTGCCCTGCTGCATCTGGCCTAGCTAATCCCACAGGCTTTCTGAACAACCTGTAGAGGCACAGCAGATCTTCTGCCTGGCTGTGTAACTCATGAACAGCCACGTCCTTTGGAAAGGCTACAGGGCTACCATGTATTGCTAATGGGCAGGCTCACCCAGGGAATTACCTAGGGAAGTGGTCAGTATTTCCCCTCCCTGGAAACACTGCTCACATCTCCACACCAAAAATATGATACTTGGCTGCCATACATCATTCTGCAGCTCTTATCTGTCTTTGGTAGCAATGCTAACTCAGTAAGAATGAATCTGGAAGTCTTTATATTGTGCAGCACAAGTGTGCCTAACCTCTCAAGTGAAAAGCCAGAGCAAGCCTAGAGCAGAAAGAGCAGAAGCTTCCATTTCTGCTACCACCTCAGAGTATGGAAACATTACTGCCTAAAGGAGTTTTCACTTGGTTGCTGAAGTATCCTTTTAAGTAGGCCTTCTCCTAAGCAGAAATTCAAGAAACTGAGGTAGCTGACCAGAAATTAAAATGCTATCATCAAAACCCCAGTAATGTGCTTGCTCTGTGTGACACGAGAATGTCTCCAAAACTTCATTTCCAGCTGAAGTTGAAGCTGTGTTTCAGATGTTCCTAGAGATTTACTTAATCTCAGGGGACAGAAACTGTCTCTATATTTACATATTAGCAACATTTTAGTCATTACTGAACTACAGGTCAATATTATTTAAAGGAACACACATAGGGCTTGAGTGGCAATATTCCCTCCTCCACATTTTCAAAGCAGCTTTAATCAGAAGGTGACACTGTATGATCATCACCTTCAGTAGTGAAAGATGCTTGCAATAATTGCTGTAATTTCACAAGTTTGCAAGTAAGGCTGAGTTTGAAGAGTCATTTAATGCTACCCGAGACATTCTGCACTGAAATTCCTCCAAAGAAAACAGGACCATGGGTGTTCTCTTTCTTCTACATGAGAGCAAATTAAAGAAATTAAAAGAATTCACATCACTATGGACATGAAGGCAATTAAAGAATTCACATCACGATGGACATGAGAGAAATGAAAGAATTCACATCCAAATAGACATTAAAGAAATGAAAGAATTCGCATCACTATGGGCATGAAAGAAATGAACGAATTCACATCATTACAGACAAATAAGATACAAGCTCACAATCATACAAAAGAGACTATGATCTGCTTGGGCATTTTGGTGAGTGTGGTTTCAACTGAATAATTTATACATTTCTCAGTGTGTGTTTCTGCCTTCTTCTTATATATATGTTCTAAACACTAATGAAGTAGCTACATAATTAATGTAAAGCTTCTCCATAGCTTTCAGTTATTGGTTATTGCCCAGAATGAGACAAAAAGCATGGGAGGTTGTGGCTGCTCCCTCCCTGGATGTGTTGAAGGCCAGGCTGGATGAGGTCTTGAGCGACCTGTTCTAGTGGGAGATGTCCCTGCCTATGGCACAGGGGGGTTGGAACTGGCTGAGCTTTGAGGTCCCTTCCAACCTAAGCCATTCTATCATTCCATGATTCATTATATACAGTTGCCAGCAGAATCATAGAATCAGCCAGGGTTGGAAGGGACCACAAGCATCATCCAGTTCCAACCCCCCTGCCATGCCCAGGGACACCCTACCCTAGATCAGTAATCCCTACACATTCAGCAAAATGTCTTAAAAAAAAAAAAGCAGTAACATTTTTTCCCCCATGATGTTATTCTAAAGAATATTGATGTGCTTTTAAAGGCTTTTTAGACCTTCTGCTCTGAACCAGCTGTCGGTGCCTGTTGGTTGAAATATTCAAAGGGGCTGCTGTCGTTCACTGAGGCATGTGCCAAAGTAGCTCTTGCCTTCCCGTAAAGGCTGACTTCCAGTGCTGCTAATGAAGTCATCTTCTGCTAATGCAATCAATAATTTTTTTTTTCTTTGGGGGAATGACCCACAGCTTTCTGGATTTCAGACCGCGGTTGTTGTGCCCATCCTTTCTGATTTTCGTAGCTGCTTCTAAGTTGTAGAGTAAGCCATTAAACTTAAGAGCAAGGACGGCTTTGGAAAGAGTAATGCTGCATGCTGGAGATGATTACTAAGGCCTTTATTACTTGAGTGCTTAGACACAGAGAAGCACTGTAATGTCTAAATCCCACAAAAGCTGATTATTTCCCCACTGAGCTTCAGACACAGGTCAGGAAAATGGGTATGCGTGGTAGGAAAGGAGCTGCCCAAAAAACAGGACTGCAGGAAACATTGTTCTGGGCCAGATGTATTTATCCAGCAGCCAGTTCTGAACTGCTAGGGACTTTTACTTAAAGCTAGGGCTGGTTCCACCAACTGAAATACACACTGACTGGAAAAAAGGGGGCTTAAGCAACAAAACACCAGGCCTTCCTTCAAAAGGTGGCTTTACAAAAGGGAGAGGGTGTCCTCCTCTGCGGCTGGAAAGAGATCATACCTGGCCCAGACAGCCAACCATGTCCTGGGCTGCATCAAGAGAGGCATTGCCAGCAGGGCAAGGGAGGTGATTCTGCAGTATCCAATGGTATATTGATAAAGTAGTATGGTAGTATATCCAATGGTATCTTGAAAAGCAGCTGTTAGGTCAAGTGTTTTCTGAGACTCAGAGAAGAGCCCAAAGATTGGTTTGGGACTCTTACTTTCAAAAAGTATGATCTCATTGTTTTAATCTGTTAGATGTCCCTAGCTCATCCAGATTTTAAGTCTGATTGGCTCAGACAGCAAACCTTGTGCTGGGCTGCATTAAGAGAAGTGTTGCCAGCAGGGCAAGGGAGGTGATTCTCCCCCTTTACTCTGCTCTCATCAGACCCCACCTGCAGTACTGTGTGCAGTTCTGGAGCCCCCAGCACAAGAAGGACATGGAAGTGTTGGAGAGAGTCCAGAGGAGGGCCACGAAGATGATCAGAGGGCTGCAGCAGCTCTGCTATAAGGACAGGCTGAGAGAATTGGGGCTCTGCAGCCTGGAGAAGAGAAGACTTCAAGGAGACCTTATAGCAACCTTCCAGTATCTGAAGGGGGCTACAGGAGGGTTGGGGAGGGACTGTTCACAAGGTCTTGTAATGACAGGACGAGGGGGAATGGGTTCAAACTGGTGGAGGGGAGATTTAGGCGGGATGTTAGGAGGAAGTTCTTCACAGTGAGGGTGGTGAGACACTGGCACAGGTTGCCCAGGGAGGTTGTGGCTGCTCCCTCCCTGGAGGTGTTCAAGGCCAGGCTGGATGAGGCCTTGAGCAACCTGATCTTGTAGGAGGTGTCCCTGCCTATGGCAGGGGGTTGGAACTGGATGATCTTTGAGGTCTCTTCCAACCTAAACCATTCTATGATATTCTATGATAAAGCAGTTGTAGTGGTTTAAGGCTTGTTCGAATATAAGAGAAATTGGTACTTCCCTGAAAGTTCAGTGCAGAATCTGACGTGGCAGCTGGCAACCATCAGGTGCTTCTGGACATGAGGAGTGAAAGTGTGGCACCCTGCATGTCACCCCGGGGTGGTGACTGCAACACTGCCTACCTGTGCCTGGTGCTGGTTCTTCTATCCTACAAAAATAGTAGGCACTGAATTCCAGAATCACTCCAAGGAGGACATTGAGGGACTGGAGCAGGTCCAGAGAAGGACAACAAAGCTGGTGAAGGGTCTGGAGGACAGGGATAGCGAGGAGCAGCTGAAGGAGCTGGGGTTGTCCAGCCTGGAGAAAAGGAGGCTGAGGGGAGACCTGAGACCCTGGAATGGGTTGCCCAGGGAGGTGTCTGGGGCCACATCCCTGGAGGTGTTTAAGGCCAGGCTGGATGAGGCTCTGCCCAGCCTAATCTAGGGTAAGGTGTCCCTGGGCATGGCAGGGGGGGTGGAACTAGATGATCCTTGTGGTTCCTTCCAACCCTGACTGATTCTATGGTTCTATGAAAATCTACACCTGGTATTTACTGCTATTTTCAGTCGAGTTAAAAGCTCTCACATCAGGTCCATAAATGAAGGAAACTGAGGAGATGATGCCCACCAATAAATTAAACATCTGCAGCTAAAGTAACAAGAAGTTCTTACCCAATGATTACCCAATCTTTGAAGGCCCTCAGTGTCATCTTCAGGCAGTCATAAAAGTGGGGATAAACCCAAAAGCCCTTGTGATTGTATTCTTACATATTCTGTTGTGAGGAAAGGACTGGCTGGGCCAGTCTCTGAATTAAAACCTCCCAGTTCTTACAAAATCAATAAACAAAGCAACTAGCAAACAACAAACCCTGCTGGGTTTGTGTGTGGTGGGGCTTTGGTAACAGAGGCGGGGTTTGGCTCCTGTAAGAAGCTCCAAGAGGCTCCCACAACTCCAGGTTGGACTCACATCTGGCCAAGGCTGAGCCGATCAGCGCCAGCAGAAAGCAGTTCTGCAATACCATACCAAAGAGGGGTAAAACCTGTTGGGTTAGCTCTCTTGTGGGACCTGAAAGACACAACTCTTGGAACACTGAGGTCAGTATGGAATGAGCAAGGTGTGTCAGAGCAGCCGTTCTCTTCTCAGCTCCCATGGTAAGATGGTGTCTTGAGCTCCACCACAGGACCCGAGCCAGAATATGCATTTGAGATTGTCACTTTTGATTGAAACTCTTTGACTACTCCGAAAGAAACAATTTTGTTTTCTTACCGAACCACCTGATTAGCTTTGAATCTTAACACCATTGCAAACTGGAGCTTAGCCTGATGAACTCTGAAACACCAATCAATTGAAGACTTCGGAAGAGCCTAAAATTACTGCGGGCAGTATTAATTAATTAATTAATTCATTCGTTCGTTCAGATCACCTCCAGCGCGGTAAAACTGCTTCTCGTAGAAATGAATTTTCGCCTTTCCAGCAGTTGGAGGTTTGCTCCAGAACGACCTTCAAGCGCCTGAGCTCTTCTGCAGCTTTTCGGAGCGTTGACTCCCTCTCGCGTTCGTTTGCTGTAAGCACCACACTGAGCAAACGCACCCAGCTACAGAGGGTTTTTTTTAGCACTGAACATGACTGCTTTTTGGAAATAAGGTGTTCGAGGCCAACAAGGAATGACTGTTTCTCAGGTATCATGGTGCACGACATAAGTAAGAACAGCCGGGTCCAAACCAGCGGTGTGCACAAAATGATACAACACAGAATGAGAATCACAGAGTATTATTTGGAAAGGACCTCCAGAGATCATCGAGTCCATGCCCCCTGCCGATGCAGGATGCCATAGGGTAGTCCGTAGAGGAAGGCATCCAGATGAGTTTTAAAAGTCTCCAGAGAAAAAGACTCCACAACTTCTCTGGGCAGCCTGTTCCAGTGCTCTGTCACACTCACTACAAAGAAGTTTCTCCTCATGTCCAACCATAACCACTAAACCACGTCCTGAAAAGGCACATCAATGTGCTTCTTGAACACCTGCAGGGATGACTCCAGTGCCTCTCCACTCTCTTAAGTTTTTCCTAACATCCAATCTAAACCTCCCCTGGCACCACTTGACCCCATTTCCTCTTGTCCCATCGCTAGTTACCTGAGAGAAGAGAGCAACATCAGTCTTTGAGGTACACAGATAAAACAAGCCAAGCTGAATTGTGTCTCCCTACTTATTTTGGATAAAGGATGACTACTTTCTCCTGAAGAAGTCTTTCTGATGATGGATAACTTACTTTTTTTTGTAAACTGCTGCCTATGTAAAATTAAATAGCACTTTACTGCAAAATCCTCTCCTCCAGTCTGTTTCTCCTCCAGTTCAGCTAGGTATGAAGAGAAGCTTGGAGATCACAAAGTCCTTTCTCATTTCATAGAAGTGCTGGCAGAACAGTGTCACAAACTCTTTCTGTGCAATCCACAGTAATCACTACAGAAGACTGCAGAGCTGGGTAAGGCTACATTCTGTATCTGACTACCCTCATCAGGATCCTGCCACAGTGAAAACTGAGCTCTGGATAGCCATAAAGGTGTTATGATTAACTTAATTTATGAAAATGCAAAGACTAATAAACTACTGCAAGGTGAAGCCATCTCTTACCAGGCTTTTAGCAAAAAAAGCTATTGCTAGTTAGTCTTAAGATTGCCTATCTGCAAGAAATGCTGATTGCACAGTGTTGTAAATCACAACACATATGGTATCAACCATTACACAACCTGTTAGTAACCTCAATTCCTTTCATTCATTAATTCTGAGTAACAGCCCTTTGGAACTCAAGTCATTAAGCACACCATTCTACTTGGCATGACTCAACCTCAGCCAACCCTACAAGATAGCTACAGGTTTCAACCTACCTTGAATTTTCTCCTGATAAAAGTCTGCTTTATCTGCCTATAAAGAGAACACAGGTGGAAGAACTTAGCTTTGCTACGTCTAGCCCAATATTTTCTAACTTTGCCACACTTTTGCATCTCTCAGCTCAACTCCATTAACATTCACTCTTTTTCATGGTGAGCTTTTGCATGTTTCCCTAATCATGTAAAGCTGCAGCCTCAGCTTTTCTCTACATGCCCACTATTTTAAACTCATTTCAGACATACAGCAAACGAGATTTTTATTACTTCTTTTTTTCAAATTACAGCATTGATTGCTCCAAGTTAGGCCTTACTGTTGGTACACAGTAAATACAATCATCTGAACAATTCACTTAGTATGAATAAGAGAAAAAAAAAAAAAGCAGTTAAAACATTAAAAATACTGCTTTACACTGTGCGAAACAGAACCTTCAGAAGTTAGGACATTGGCTACAGCCAGGCACGAAGGAAGACCATTTTAGTTTACCAGCACATTCATCCCTGTACCCCTTCATCTGAAACTGCCTGTTAACAGCAGATTCAAGCTGAATTCTTCTGCAGAATTAAAAAGATTCAGTAAGTCTCAGCTCAGACTTTAGCACTTCCATTTCCAGAACAGGATGGTTTTTTTTTCTGTTCTGTTCTACCAAGAATGGCCCAGTTCAGATGTACTGAACAAAGGATTTCAATAACACCTTGAAAGATGAAGATGTCTCCAAAGGGGTAATGTACTCTACCAGTGCATGCAGCTGTCAAGGAGAGGATAAATTAGGTAACATGCTTTTTCCCTAGATAAAAGAAAAGTGGGTGGCCACAACTGCCATTTCACAAACAGTACAGCAGTCAGACGAAATGCATTCTTACTGCAAGCCTTAGTATGTATCACAACACCTAGCACTGATTAAATTTAGAAAAATACTGTACTGGGTCTTTCTTTTAAATCTTTGAAGTGATAGAATACGGTGGAAGATGACAAAAACCACCCTGCTTTTAAATCTGGAAGAGTTGGGCTGCCAAAGCTATTATGATGCCGACAATAACTCGTTTATTATTTATAGCTATTTTTTTAAACAATGAAGAGGCAGGAAATGTTTATTTCATTTTGTTTTAATTTTATGATCAAGAATGACTGAACAACAGAGTCATTTAAGTCAACCAGATTACATAGTCTCAGTTAATGGCTGCCAAACAAGTGTGTACTCCAGTGACCCACCGTAAGCAACGTTATCTGATGGGTGAGAGAGATTTTTAGGGTTAGATGAAATACATGTAAAAATAGAAAGTTTAAAAACCAATCTCATCACAGACATTTCCATTGCCATCTCCCTTGTGAAATAAATAAGGCAGCAGACAACTTTTACTTCGCAGTGGCAGATTTGAGGTATGCTATTAAGTCTTGTCTCTCAGATTTCTTCTTAATACCCGCAAAAATCATCTTTGTGCCTGGGATGTACTTCTTTGGGTTTTCCAAATACTCCATCAGAGTATCCTCGCCCCAGGTAATGCCTAGAGAGAAAAAAGAAAAATCCAAACAGTTACTTCACTATAATAAGCATTTATATTCTTGTGCTGCATATTCTTCTACTTTTGGGCAGATTTCTACTTTTACAACACCACAAACTGAGTATTTTTGTCCCTAGTAACTGAGAAAAGCAGCTTTAAGTTTACCTTTATTCTTATTAGCATCCGTGTAAGAGAAGCCCTCAGCTTGGCCAGTCTTGCGTCCAAACAGGCCATTCAGGTTGGGACCAGTCTTGTGCTTGCCCCCCTTTTCAACCGTATGGCACTGGGAACATTTCTGGACAAATATCTTCTTGCCCTTCTCAATATCTCCCATTTTCAGTACTAGAACAAGAATACACAGAGGTCAGTATTGCAATGTCAAGGTCACCCAGTCAACAGAAACCTTTTAGCATCCCGTTACTTTACGCAGCCCATCAGCCTAACAATTCTCCAGCACACTTTTTATCCACGAGCTATAGCTCCCGGGTTTGAAGATTAGCATAGAATCATTATGATAACTTAAAAGATATCCAGCTGATGAAGATGCTTGAAGAACAGGAAGAGCTTTCCCTCAGCCACAGTAATTACCCCGCAGCATTTAAACAGCATGGAGCTAATTTCCTGAAGAACAAATTGCACACAACTTCCGCATATAGCTTGTACAACAGGAAAAGCTTTCTAATCATTAATAACCTTATGGGATGGGACAGGAGAGTTTGCATGCCTTACGTTTCAGCTGGCAAAGTGCAGCAGCACACCGCCTTGGGAGTCCGGAGTGGCTGGCACCAAACTGGGCCGCTCCCCGTGCCACAAGCCGAGATGCCGCCAGCAGCAATGCTATTCGTAAGCAGTGTGGCGAAAGCAGCCAAGGGCAACCACACTTCCCAGCTCCGGCTTCACCTCCGCTGGAGCTGACCTTGAGGCGAGGAGCAGGCTTCCCGGCGTGGGAAGCACCTCCGAGAGAGTGGCGCGACACCGGCGCGACCCCAACACAGATCCCACAGCCACGGCTCCTCCGGCAAGGGCGTGCGGGCCAGGCCGCAGCGCCTTCAATTTCAAGTGTCCGCCGGCAGCACCCAGACGAGCCGGAGCCCCACAACTTCTCCGGGACACAGCAGCCGAGGCGGCGACATTAGGCCCCACGGTGACCTTCCGCCGCACCCCAGCCTCCTCCTTAGGCCGCGGGCTCCCCGACCCCGTTCCATGGAGCGGCGAATCGTGATGCCAGGACAGCTGAGAGCACCTCCAGTCACCCACCCCATTCCCATTCGGCAGCCTCACCACCGCCCTCCACTCTAACGGTCCCGCTGGGCCATAGCGACAGGACAGATCCGAGTTAGGCCCAGGTCATGTCAGGCCCAGGTCAAGGCGGGAAGGCGCGCCCGGATACCCCAGCAACCGCTTCCCTCACCTGCCTTTCCCGCCGCCCGGCTGACGCTTCACCCACAACGGTGACCGCAACACCGACACCTCCGGCACAGCCCGGCGACTGAGCCCAAGGACACGCCGCGCTCCGCCCTATGTAAGCCGGTGTCGCCGCAACCAAGCTACGCCGCCACTCGGCCCGCCCATCCGGTCGTGACAACCAATCAAGTGTCCGCATGTAGGCTTCCGATTGGTTCCCGCTCCCATCCGCCACGGTGGGCGTCGCGGCGGCGGCTAGCAGGGTAGGTTGCGAATTGGCGGGCCCCCGAGCTTCCTCCTCCGCCTCTCCTGCCTGCGGAACAGCGTCAGACGTAACGCCGGGACGGAATGAACGGCGGGCACCAGGGCGCGGGCGCAGCGCCCGGCGCATGCGCGCAGCGGCAGGCGGAGGAGGGGTCCCGCGGCTTGGGGAGGGTCGTCGGACGGACACGTGGCGGCGCCCGGCGGGGCCTGAGCCCTC
>VWZI01019181.1:101821-117718 GCA_013396835.1 Psilopogon haemacephalus
TTAAACTCAATGAATTTGAATGTTTGTGAAAGGGAGAGACCAAAAGTACTTTGGGCAATTGAGTACAGTGAAAGGAAAAGCTGCAGCAGCTTTCTGCCAACGTGCAGCCAGCATCTCTGACATCCCAGGTTGGAGAGCAGCCCTGAGGAGAGGGACTTGGGGGTGCTGGTGGAGGAGAAGCTCAAGATGAGGCAGCAGTGTGCACTTGCAGCCCAGAAAGCCAAGCATAGCCTGGGCTGCAGCAGGAGAAGTGTGGCCAGCCGGGCCAGGGAGGTGATTCTCCCCCTCTACTCCACCCTGGTGAGACCCCACTTGGAGTACTGCATTCAGTTCTGGAGCCCCTGGGACAAGAGGGATGTGGAGATGCTGGAGCATGTCCAGAGAAGGGCCACGAGGATGCTCAGAGGGCTGCAGCACCTCTGCTGTGAGCACAGACTGAAAGAGTTGGGGCTGTGCAGGCTGGAGAAGAGGAGGCTCCCAGGTGACCTGTTTCTGGCCTTCCAGGATCTGAAGGGGCTATAAAAAAGCTGGGGAGGGACTTTTTAGGCTGTGAGGTAGTGACAGGACTAGGGGGAATGAAGCAAAGCTGGAGGTGGGGAGATTCAGATTGGATGTGAGGAGGAAGTTGTTGAGCATGAGAGTGGTGAAAGACTGGAATGGGTTACCTAGGGGGGTGGTTAGGGACACATTCCTGGAGGTGTTTTCAGCCAGGCTGGCAGAGGCTGTGGTCAGGCTGATCTAGGGTAGGGTGTCCCTGGGCATGGCAGGGGGTTTGGAACTAGATGATCCTTGTGGTCCCTTCCAACCCTGACTGATTCTATAATTCTGTGATTCTAGGATTCCCAGTCCCACTTTGAGTGTGTGTGCATGCATGAGACAAAAGTAGACAGCAGTTAATGTAGCTTTGTGATTCTTCCATCAGCCCACTGAAGCCATTTGCTCTGATTATATGCACATAGGTTTGGTTTTGGTTTAATTTTGTTGGTTTTTTTTTTTTTTTTTTTTTTTTTTTTTTTTTATGCAATTCCTTGNTTTTTTTTAGTGTGTACAGCAATGCCTGTGAAGTGTCAAGGAGATTTCAGGCTTGGCTCATGGGAAAGGACCTAAATATTCCTTGCCTTAGGTGCCTGGCCTTTTCTTCAACCCTCCCACACATCTGTTCTTGTTGACAACTCTACTACACTGTCCATAAAAAATGACCTGACAGCTGAAACTCTTGTAGCTGATGCTGCTCTAGTAAAAATAAATAAATAAATCACTAGACTTAGCATTTGCAGACAGCTGCAGCAAGTAGGAAGCAGATTTTTAGAGGGAAGCTTCTTAGAGAAGCTCCTAAGGTCTGAGAAAGAAGCACTTTTGGCAGGTTGATTAGTTTGTGGGTTTTATACCTGTCCAAACTTTTCCTGAGGGCCCATAAAAAGTATTTGCTTTGTAACAGCCACAGGCTGCTGCTGAAATTCAGAAATGAGGAACCGAATGCCAATTTGAAACCCTCTGGGTAGCCTCTCAGGATTCTCCAGCAGCTCTGCTCTTTGGTGTTTGGTGGTCCAGTGGGAAACTGAAAGATGGCAGATCCATTAATTGCTCCTTTTCACACCAGGATCAAGAGGAGGAGTGAAATAAAAGTTAAATGAACATATGACTGGGGGGAAAAAAAGCAATAAAACCCCCCAATTACACCTACCCCCCAGCAAAAACGCATCCAAGCAAACAAACTCTTACTACCTCAGGAACCATGGTGTACTGGGTTGGGATGAGATACAGCTTAATTTTCTTTTCAGTAGCTTGTATGTGCGTGGAACTATGACTTAGGTTTTTGATGGAAAAAATGTGTTGCTAGCACAGGGATGTTTCAATTGCTGCTGAGCAGCACCCATGAAGCATCAAGGCCTCTTCTTCCCTTCTCTCACCACCCCTCACCCTATCAGAGAGGAGGCTGGGGATACACAAAAAGTAGGGAGGGAACTCAGCTGGGACAGCAGACTCCAGCTGACCAAAGGGATATTCCATAGCACATGATTCCATGCTCAGCATTTAAAGCTGGGGAGTGGGAACAAAGGCACACTAAGATCACAGAATCACGGAATAACTGAGGCTGGAAAAGACCTCTGAGATCATCGAGTTCAGCCTATGACCTAACACCATGACATGCAGCTAAACCATGCCACCAAGTGCCACATCCAATCTTTTCTAAAAGACCTCCAGGGATGGTGACTCCACCACCTCCCTGGGCAGCCCATTCCAGTGCCTAATCAGCCTTTCCATGAGGAAGTGCTTCCTGACATCCAACCTAACCCTCCCCTGGTACAGCTTCAGACCATGCCCTCTTGTCCTATCACAAGTTATGTGGGAGAAGAGCCTGACCCTCACCTAACTACAACTTCCTTTTTGGTTCCCTAAATTAATTAATTAATTCCTTAAGACAACTTAATTATTTAGACTTATTCATTAATTCCTTAAAATAGCTTAATTATTTGGAATTACTTATTAATTCCTTAAGATAACTTGATTATTTAGAATAATAACTTATTTAGTTATACAACTAGGTTATAACTAAGTTATAGCTTATAACTTAATTATTTAGAATTATTCATTAATTCCCCAAAATAGCTTAACTATTTAGAACTCCTTAAGACAATTATTTAGAATTATTCATTAATTCCTTAAAATAGCTGAATTGTTTAGAATTACTTATTAATTCCTTAAAAATAGCTTAATTATTTAGAATTCCTTAAAACAAACAAATTATTTATAACCATTGATTAATTCCAACCTAAACCATTCTAAATAACTTGAAACCCGTAATGTTTTTTTCCCAATGCCTTTCCACGAAGCAGTGCCTGGTGCCCAGCGTGGAGCGCACCTCTGCAGCAGTCACTTAGAGAATTCTGCTAAATCATTCTGTGGCTCTCTAAGCAGCACTAAACAGCTTTTAGGCTGGCTGACAACAACCTCACTGCAAGGGGAAGCCTTGCACAGGCTTCCAGACCTGTTTAGGCGCGCGGGGTGAGTAGGAGAGCAGCGCAGATTGAATTTAGTGCCCCTCGGCGGCTTTCCATAGAGAATATTTCTCTATTAATCACTTGTGACTTCTGCTTTGGGGGGGAGGGGCTGGGAGTTCATCTGGAGTCCAGGGAAATCAAATGAAGCCCGTAAAGATGGAAGTTGCCTCGATTTCGTTTCGCTGATGCCGAGCAGCAGAACCCCTTTCTTTCTTCCCCCCATCTTTGCGTGGTAATTGGTGAATGCGCCGCGCTGGGTTGGTCGAGTTTCAGCCGACTCTGCGGGCAGCAGCACAATAACTGCAGCTCAGAATGGGCCTTAGAGGTACAATTGCTAATCACATTTCTCAGATAATCTCTGTCTGGGAGAAACAGATTGCGTTTTGAAGCGGGCATCTTGCGACAAGGAGGCAGGGCTGTCTGTAGCTGTGCCTGGCATGGGACACCCTCCCCCCTGACCCAAGCAGATGAGGGGAGAGGCTGTGGCGCAGCTCTGGATATGTCAGGCATTGGCTCAGCTGCAGGCAGCAAGAAATGGGAGTAAATTGTGTGAGATGAATGAGACTCGGTGGGTCTGTAGGCAGCATTACTCTGCAGATGAGAGTCACTTCATCAGACATTAGGCTTTGAATATTGCACTTTAATTTGGTTGAGTAGCGACTCTGGGTTGCCCTCGGGGGGCAATTTATCCTATCCAAAGCTGAGGGCTTGCATTACCAGAACATGAGTCATCTCCTTATCTGTGGGTAACTCACCTTCTGCAGGTGCCTTTAAGAATGAATGAAGCCTGGCTTAGACTTGCACACCAAATTCCTAGGTGATCACAGCTAGGATGAGAGATGTCATGCCAGGGGTTCACTTTCATCCAAAAACTCCAGGGCAGAACAATTTGATTATAAGAAATTAAATCTGGAGTGGGGCTGAAGCTATATGAGTCTGCTGGTGCAGCTGAGAGCAGACCATGCCTGCACTCTGCAGATTACAATTCTGGGAGCACTTCAGTGATTCCTTTTATCTCATGGCTACAGAAAGCAAGGAAGAACTGTGCTAAATGAGTGAAAATGATGCAAGGGAACTCAGGGACTAGTGGGGACTGGGAGTGGCATTACTGGTACCCACAGCCTGTGGGCAGAGTGTCCTGAGCAGCACTGCTGGCAAAGGGGCATCTGCCCTCTTGTCCTTCTATCCCAGCAACACTGAGCTGTATTTGAGCAGTTCTGCTGAAAATAAGGGGGGGGAAAAAAACAATCATCCAGCCACAGCTGGTGCCTCTCTCATCCTCTCCCACATAGCAGCTGTTGCCATAGCAGCAGCCATCACTGTTGGAGGATGCTCTGAAGGGCCTCTCCTCCTTGCCTGCTGTTCCCATTGCCCTGGGAGCATCAGGCTGCTGCCATGGAGGACTCTGTGGCAGGCTCCTTCACTGCCTTCCCTGGGGAGGAGTTGGCCTCACAATTGCAGTGACTGCCTCTGTTTTACTGACCGTTGGCAGCACCACACAACAGTGGACTGCTATTACTGGAGCAGGCTCAGAGCTGCTCCCCAGTGTTGTGGTGGTACAGTTGTGTCACTGCTAAACACATCCTTGCACTTGGCATGTGCAATAGCATTCTGCAGGGTGACAGATTTCTTTTGTCCTTTCAGCTGCAGAGTACAGTATCTGAGGGGGGTGTAAAAAAAAGAGCTGGGGAGGGACTCTTTAGGTTATCAGGGAGTGACAGGACTAGGAGGAATGGAGCAAAGCTGGAGGTGGGGAGATTCAGATTGGATGTGAGGAGAAAGTTGTTGAGCATGAGAGTGGTGAGAGCCTGGAATGGGTTGCCCAGGGAGGTGTTTGGGGCCACATCCCTGGAGGTGTTTGCAGCCAGGCTGGCAGAGGCTGTGGTCAGGCTGCTCTAGGGTAGGGTGTCCCTTGGCATGGCAGGGGGCTTGGAACTTGATGATCTTTGTGGTCCCTTCCATCCCTGGCTATGGTTCTAAGTTTTCTATTTCTCTCAGTGTGACAGTGCTGAAGCCTTTGCCCATTTTTGCACACTGGGATCCAGTAAAGGTTGGGAAATTCTCCCAGTTCTTGAGATGGCACTGACTGTGTCCTGTCTGAATTGCTAAACTGCTCTGCTGAATTTGGGAGCCCTGGCAACCCTGGAACACCAACAGGCACACACAGGAAATGTTTTGATGGGGTCATGTTTGCAGAATTCAGTTATGCGGGATGCATGGATGGGTGGATCTTGTGGACAACCTATGTTCAGCCTGCTTTCACAGTTCACTTCCAACCTCTTTCACTTCTTTTCATTTATTTTCATGCTTCTTGTAACTTTTTTTTTTTTTTTTTAATTAGCAGAAGGCTTGGATCAGACCTAAGTGTAAGTTTAAAGCAGTCTTATGATTGTGGATACCTGAAGCCTCGAGGGGCTGTTGTGGCAGGCAAACCTCCTGGTGTAGGTATTGCATTCTTACTGCCTTGTGCTGTGGGTGGTTGTCAGGCACAGAGGATGAGAACAGGATGACCTGAAAGTCCTGATGGTGGCTGTACAGCAGCAGATTTCTCTGCACAGGAGAAATTCTCAGACTTCTTGTCTTCATGTTCAACTCTCTTTGTTTTCTCTCTGCCCCATGGCGATTTTCAGCTATGATTGAAAAAAAGAACCCCAAAAAACGATTAAAGAAGCAGACATTTTAAACTTTGACTTGTTTTAAAGTTAAAAAAAAAAAAAAAGGAGATACTTTGAAAAAATCTTTTCCTGTTTGAATCCAGACCAAAGCTGGATTCTCCATTCTCTGGGAAATTCAGACCCAAAAAAAAAAAAAAACCCACAACAAAATATCTCAAACAACTTATGAAATTCCCCTCAGCAGGGATTTTCTTAGAGGAAACAATTATAAAACTATCAAAAATGTCTCTTTGAGGCCTTCAGAAGGAAACATCACTGAGAGAGTTCAAGCTCTGGTATCCACAAGGCACCTCTTCCCTGGCATCCTCCTGTGAGGCTCAATTCTGCCCCTGGAATCCCAGCAGCCCTGCGAGCCCTGCTCGATGAGCTGTGGCTGCAAGGCTATTTGAGCTCGTGGTTCCTGCCTGGGAAGCACAAAGCTGTTTTTTTTCCACTCCCGAGGATTTTGATGATTGCTAAGTTTAGCAAAGAGAGAGCAGGAGGGGGAGAGGGTTAGCTGGTAGGAAAGCAGATGGTGCTCTGCTGGAGCTCCTGCAAGGTGAGTGAAAATCCTAGAATCATAGAATCAGTCAGGGTTGGAAGGGACCACAAGGATCATCCAGTTCCAACCCCCCTGCCATGCCCAGAGACACCCAACCCTACATCAGGCTGCCCACAGCCTCTGCCAGCCTGGCTGCAAACACCTCCAGGGATGTGGTCCCAACCATCTCCCTGGGCAACCCATTCCAGGCTCTCACCACTCTCATGCTCAACAACTTCCTCCTCACTTTAGTAAAGACTACACTGTAAGCAAGTAGTCGTAGACTAGGAAACCCAGAAATACTCAAAGATGGCTCAAGGCAGAAACTTTTATTGCTGCTGCTGACAGTGTCGTCTCTAAAAGGAAAGAGAGACTGCAGAATCAAATGCCTGTGATCACTTACTGCTGGGCTGCAGTCCTCATGACAGGGTTTGATCTCTGTTGTCGCCCATAAAAATCTCCTGGCAGTTCCAGTCTTTGTTGTCCTACATATCAGGCTTCATGCTGCTAGGCAGTGGTTTTACTCCAGAAATGGAAAGGATCACAGAATCACAGAATGTTAGGGGCTGGAAGGGACCTCAAAAGATCACCTACAATCATAGAATCAGCCAGGTTGGAAGAGACCTCCAAGATCATCCAGTTCAATCTGTCACCCAGCCCTACCCAATCGACTAGAGCGTGGCACTAAGTGCCCCATCCAGGCTTTTCTTGAACACCTCCAGGGATGATGACTCCATCACCTCCCTGGGCAGCCCATTCCAATGCCAATCACTCTCTCTGGGAAGAACTTCCTCCTAACATTCAGCCTATACCTCCTTTGGCAGAACTCAAGGCTATGTCCTCTTGTTCTGTTGCTGGTTGCCTGGCCGAAGAGACCAACCCCACCTGGCTACAACTTCCTTTCAGGTAACTGCAGAGAGCAATGAGCTCTGCCCTGAGCCTCCTCTTCTGCAGGCTGCACACCCCCAGCTTCCTCAGCCTCTCCTCTTGGGGCTGTGCTCCAGGCCCCTCACCAGTCTTGGTGCCCTTCTCTGGACAACTTTCAGTACCTCAACATCTCTCTTGAATTGAAGGGACCAGAACTGGACACAGTACTCAAGATGTGGCCTGACCAATGCCAAATACAGGGTAAGGAAAACCTCCCTTTTCCTGCTGGCCACACTATTCCTGATCCAGGCCAGGATGCCATTGGCTCTCCTGGGCACACTGCTGGCTCATGTTCAGCTCCCAGCACCCCCAGGTCCCTCTCTGCTTGGCTGCTCTCCAGCCACTCTGTCCCCAGCCTGTAGTGCTGCCTGGGGTTGTGTTGGCCAAAGTGTAGAACCCTACACTTAGCCTTGTTAAATCTCATCCCAGACCTAGTCCAACCTCCCTGCCTGAGCTCAAGTACTACCTGAAGTACTTCTACTCTGGAAGGGGAAAAAAATAAAACCAAAGAGGAAGTAGTCAAGCTTCCACTTCAGGAATTTCCTGCTCCTTGATCAGACATCTGGAATAAGTCAGATCAGCTGAGAACCAATAAAAAAGGAAAAGACTTTTAGTAGTCTAGCAAAAAGCAAACTCATCAACTCAAAGGAAAGAAACCCACCCATAAAATCACCACTGGGGCAAGCATGCTGGTGCACAAGTGTGGAAGCAGAGGAGGTCTCAGAAGGAAATGAGTATATGAGGTATCAGCATTAAGTACTTTCTTCTGGCTCAGGCTTTCAAGCAGTTACATTTTAAAACACTAATTGAAAAAACATTGGCTCATAAAAATGAGCCCTCCCGCTTCTGAGCGTGAATTTAAGACCTCACATTTAGTTTGTTTGCTTAACTTCCTTGTATTAATTGGCTGCTAACAGTCTGATAAAAACAAAGAGAAGCCCTTTGATGAGATTGAAGCATATTTCCAGACCTGTAAACCATTAGACACCAGTTAGTCACTAAGGGCAAGTCAGCCTGGGCAGATTACAGTGGAACATTGAATATTCAGGTGTTTGAGCCCAAAGCTGGGCCATGGCTAACAGCATTACTCTGCATAATAAATAAGCCATTTGCAGGAATGTAGTCAGGTGTCTTGGAAAGAGCCATGGTGATGCTGTGGGAGATGCAGGCAGGGAAAGGAAAAATGGAAGTTGGTACAAAGCTTTGAATTTTCACCTGAAATGCCTCCCTCTGACAATGCTGAACAGCTCTGGACACGGCCAAACTTCCCTTCTGAGCCCTTGCTCTGTGATTTAGGTTTTAGACGTTGCCATTAATTATTGAAACTCAGAAGGCTGCGAAAACATCTTGGCTCATTGGCATACTGACAAACATATGGTGTGTTCTGCAGACCTCTAGGTTTCTATTCAGAGGAGGAGAGCATTAATTGCACACCAATTCCCCCGGGAGTTCTGAAACCAGCCATCATTAACATTGTTAGATGCTGGAGCTGGGAGGCTCAGTGCACTTTAAAATGTGAGCTAACAAAATTCAGAGCTGTTGTGAAACTGTTGAGAAGGAAGGGATAGCAAACTCAGAGGATGTAAAAGGGAGCTGCTGTTCTCTGCTAGCTGGTGGTGGTGTAGCAACAGCTTTGCTCATTAATTGATAGTCTGGATGGCAGGTTAATGTCTGCCTCGATAGGATAATATTTGTCAGGACTTGGAAACCTGCAGGAGAATCTGTTATGCATTGCCTGTGGTCTCCAACCAATCCTGCTTTGGCTCTTTGGTTGCCAGTTTAACAGCTGAAATCCTGTGAACGTCAAAACTTCAAGTCTAGATTCACTGAACACTGAGTTTCATCAACATTGGCAATAGGCTGTAGATGAAGGAGATTGTGCTTTGCTTATTGACACAACCCAGAAGCCACAAAGAATGCTGCAATGCATCATAGAAAAGAAATTGCACAGGATCACAGAATGTCAGGGGATGGAAGGGACCTCAAAAGCTCATCCAGTCCACCCCTGCTGCCAGAGCAGGATCTCCTACACTGGATCACACAAGGACACATTCAGGCAGGTTTTGAATATCTCTAGAGAGGGGGACTTCACAACCCCCCTGGGCAGCCTGTTCCAGTGTTCTGACACCCTCACAGAGGAAAAAAAATCCTCCTTATGTTTACATGAAGCTTCCTATGCCTCAGCTTCCACCCATTGCCCCTTGTCCTTTCATTGGGCATCACTGAGCAGAGCCTGGCTCCAGCCTCCTGACACTCACTCTGCACATACCTATAAACATTAATGAGGTCACCTCTCAGTTTCCTCTTGTCCAAGCAAAAGAGCCCCAGCTCCCTCAGTTATCCTCTTTTTTATCTAGGTCATGGTATAGTAGCTCTTCTTCACCTGATAAAGAATCATCTCTCCAGCCACCTTTGTGGTTGAGGATGGGCACATAGATACAGCACTCCAGATAGAGATGAAGGGGCAAAATTGTATGACTGTTTTGACCAAGGGCTGTGGGACCACCATGCCTGGTGGCCTACCCAGCAGGTTTGCTGCACTTGCACTGAAGAAGCTAGAAGAGCACTCACCACATGCCATGACTTGTGGGATGGTGATTTTGTTGAAGCATGACTTCAAAATCTGGAGCAGTGGCAGTTGTGACATCCTGGACTTAGAGAAAGGTCCAGCTGAATGGCCCATGACCTTGTCCTATAGCCCCAGCACTCAGAGCAGAGGCAAAGTCTTCTCTTTGCAGGAAGTCTCTGGGATGCAGTGCAGAAAAATCCTGGGCCATGCTGTGACACAAAGGACCTATCCCTTTCACCAGCTGGTTCTGCTACATTGATCCATGCTACTGCTTTCCCATTTTTAAACGCCTTCACTGACTCCTCTCAGGAGGGTTAAACTCCTCATTGTTTAGCAAGTCATCCATAGCCCTATGGATTTCCCTCTTAAGGGCTGCTCTGTTTAAGCCTCATGTTTTAGTGCCAGCAGTCAAACCCCAGCAAAGCAAAGCAAATCTCCTTGTGCTGGTGTGCACACCCTCAAGGACACCCTTCTGCAGCAGTCTTTGAAGCTGCAACTGCTGGGTAGATTTCCTTGCTTTCATCTTCCATCTCACAGCCTTTATGTGTGTAAAATAGCCCCAAACTGAGCCCCAGTGTGCTTGTGAAATGCCAGGTCATTGACAACAGTGGCACTCGTCTGCTCTGGTCAATTTGGTACTAATAAGCTGAAACTGTTCTGCGGGGATCCTTCTACATGGAACATAAACTCCTTTTCCTCACTTAAGAGCATTCTTCCTATGAAATGACTGCAACCTAACGGTTTCCCTCCTCGTTTTAGTAACCAGCCTCAGACTACATTAGTGCTGTTTTCCCCAGCAGCTTTCCCTATGAGCTCTGTTTGGAGGCACAGAATCCATGATTACATGGTGTGCAGTCCATCGAATTGTCCATCCTGGGAGCCCAGCGTGTAATGCAGCCCCTAATAACCTAGCACCACAGTAAAGGTGCAATTTACTGCAAGAGGCTAATTGCAATGCTCAGACTTTTCTGGGGCTTAGTTTTCTTTCTTTTCATCCAGATATCTTAAAGAAGGTGGGACATCCTCTCAGGTACCTCTCAGAAATGCTGAGTCTGCTCATGGCTTTCCTACCTTGTGCAAATCGATAGTAGCAGCAGGGGGGAAAAAAGAGGTTTCACACCCTCCTAAAGTCATTATTGACTTAGCTCTGAAAACTGCACTCTGCATATATTAATCACACTGGTTAGTGCATCTGTTTTCCTTTTGGCTTTTTTGTGGCCCCTATATCCAGTTAATTTCCCAACTCCATGGTCCTTTTGCTTCATATTGCAGTAAGCCATTCTTCCTTCCACGTTATTCTGAGGATCTTCCATGCTTACTCCTACACTGACCTGCTGAAATCTGTCACAAAACAATCTAAACAGGGCTGTCAACAAAATCTAGACATGTATAAAGGAATGCAGCTCATTCCCTGTCTTCTCCTGGTGTCCTGTTTGCATAAAGGTGTTACTACTCCTGTCTCTCAGCAACTTGTGTGGCTGCTACAAATCATAGAATCATAGAATGGTTTAGGTTGGAAGAGACCTTAAAGATCATCCAGTTCCAACCCCGCTGTGCCATAGGCAGGGACACCTCCCACTAGATCAGATCACTCAAGCCCTTATCCAGCCTGGCCTTGAACGCATCCAGGGAGGGAGAAGCCACAACCTCCCTGGGCAACCTGTTCCAGTGCCTCACCACCCTCACTGTGAAGAATTTCTTCCTAACATCCCGTTCAAATCTCCCCTCCGCCAATTTGAACCCATTCCCCCTCGATCTACACTGCTGATACCACGTGGATTTTCACCAGCTATGGATCAGATCACCCTCACCATATCCTGTGCAGCTGTGAAGTCACAGCTCGACGAGGGCAGAACCTCAGGTTCAGTGGAACTATTATTAATAACCCCGAGCAAGGCCTTCCAGCAACGAAGTCCCTTTGTCTGCTCTCCACTTTACAGCATAAATGGGATCTCTTACCTCCTTCTACTCCAGCAAGAGAACTATATCATTCCCTGATAAATTGGCCGGCGCAATTTTATCCTCCATAAATTGACTGTGTGACATCATTAACTTCCAGCACATTCTGCGTGGCCATAAATAACAACCACTTCCACAGGGGAGAGAAAAAATAGAGGCAGTGCCATCTTCCTGGCAGGCTATGTGTTGCTGTGAGTTGGTTTTTTTTTAATTTATTATTTTTTTTAATCTCATTAATTTTATATTAATTAAAGCAGGGGGGGTTAAATTTTTTTTTTTTACAATAACATCATTGTCCTTCTGTTTTCCTCAGCAGTAATCAGATTCCCTCGCTGTGACAAACCGCCCCAGCCCTTCGGCCCCGCAGCCTTACCCACTTGGGAATTGAATTATTGCTTCATAAAACACAGGGCTGATTATATAATCACTTAATTAAATGTTGCACTCGGTCGTGGCTGAGCCGTCCCTGAAACGCGTTCGGCATCTGCACTCGCCGGGCAAATTCAAACATGGGGAAGAGTTCTCTTTCTCAGCTGTGCTGCTTTAAAGATTATTTCCAGGGCTCCTTTGTCTGTGTGACCTGGTTGCTTTCCATGTGTCAGGCTCACTCTTAATCACAAAGGCGATGAAATGCTCTTTGTGCTCCCGTCTGACTTGCAGACTGCAGGCAGATTCTTGCTCTTGCTCTTGGGGAAACGTTTTGCCTTGCTTCTGTTTGCAAAAGAGTCCACAGCCACCTATCTGGCACGTCAGGTTTGATCAGGTATTCAGGACCTCACCAGCGACCACTGAAATTCTTGTAATGGGCTGTGCTTCAGACCTTGGAAAGGAAAATTCCTTAGCCACAGCCCCGGGTGAATCCCCCCCTGCAGACAAGCACCAGAGAGATGCCAGGAGGCAGCGCATGAGACAAACCCTTCAGTTCTGCAGCATTCAGAGAGCACCAAGATCTGGCTCCACATGTGATTTTTCCAGTCCCGAAGGCAGAAATACCAAGGCCAGGATGCTTTCATAGGCAGCAGTCCAGCTGATGTAGGTCCCAAGACCACGGGGAATATCATAGATCCCCTGGTGAGCTCCTGCAGCCTTGCCCAGAGCTTCTCCTCCATGTGATTTCACCAGGCTAAGGAGTTTCACCCTTCAGGGACTGATGGCAGGCTACATGACCACACTTCTAAATTACACGAATCCACAGGTTAAAATGTGCAGGGCAGATTTGTGAGGACAAAAACCTGAGCATACTTACACATGCAACTTCTCAATTTCTGTGCTTTATTCAGAGATGTCTTCAGGTCATAGATGGTAGGTGCAGTACACAGTTCTTTGACAAACTGTTTCAATATTTCCATCTTCATGTCTATCTATGTCTCCGTCACCCTCACAAGCTGCCCCTTGTGTTTAAGCATGGTTTCATCTCAAGCTAATGTGACCATGCCACCTGGCCCTATGGCATAGGTGCATAACCCCACCAGAGCAGGACAGGGAACAAGGTGAGCCACCAGCAATCAGTATCTCTTTCAGGGACTTCCCATAGTCTTGCCAGGATAGGTTCAGTTGCTCATTTTCCCAAAATCCTGTCCCCAAACACAGCTGTCAGTTCTTTCGTAATGCCCTTCCCCAGCTTGGCTTTTGCCTTGTGTTGCCTATGGGTTAAGCAGCACAAACCAGGCAACCTCAGCTCCTTTCTTCACCACTGTTCCACTTCTCTATGTCTCCAGGGTCTGACTCAATCTCCTGCCAGCTTTAATAGGACTCCTTCTATTGACATCCAGAGGAGCAAGATCCGATCGGTGCAAACAAATAGGGCGAAAAGCAAAAGCTGACTTCAGCTTCCTTTGTTTTGCTGAGTTAAAAAGTGACTGCAAGAGCCAATTCTATCCACCCCTCTCAGAAACAGGCACCTCAAGGACAAGAAAACAGCAACCTCATTTATTCTTGAGACAAACCCTGCATTTCCTTGCATTTGTTTAGTTTACTCAACAATAGGCAGGTACAACCACTGAATTAGCCTCAGTATCCCTCTCTTTCTCAGCTTAAGGAATTTCTCTATTTCATTAGGCTGGCTCCATCCACCCTTTTGCTAAGCTCTCTCTGTTCTCAAATACATTCCTCCCTTGCCCTTGTTTAATTATTTCCATGGGATTAACTGCTTTCTACCCTCTGCCACTTTCCTCTGCAGGAAGCTCTATGCTGGGCAGTATGTCTTCTCTTATTATGCATTTGCTTTGAATAGAAATTATTTGCTTGGAATATAAATGGCTTTTCAATCAGGCCTTTGCCTTTCTAGCAGCATCTCCTGTACTGCAGCAGGTGCTTTCCCTGGTGGTTACTTCTGTGGGCTCTAATGGCATGTCATCTGTCTGTGCAGCCACGTTGCTGCCAAATATCTAATAGAGGAATTTTTCTACTGGCAGAAGCTTCTGGTGTTTATGGTTCCTGAAAAGGTGAGACTTCCGCTGCGTTTTTACATAGCTCATTTCACAGGGTTTAAAAACAAAAACAAAAACAAACTGAATTGGGAAGGTTTGAAAAGTCCTGCAAGTCTGATATCATCTCAAAGCAAACTCCTTTTTCTTTGGCTTGGCTTCCTGAGGGGTTTAAGAATTTGTTTTGTTTTGTTTTGATTTGATCTTCTATCCTTTTTTTTCTTTTTCTTTTCTTTTTTTTTTTTTTTTAAAACCCACCTAGATTGAGAGACGGGAGATTGAAACAACAATATAGAGCAAGCCTTGTTTGGTACAGTTTCCATAAATGAAGATTTTTTTATTTTTTTTTTTCCTGGTGGTATTGCTTTCTTCTCATCCTGAAGAGTGCCACGAAAGACAACAACAGAAACAACAACAAAAAGCAATCAGAGGTTTCTAAGGGGAGATGGGAATGAGGCTGGGCAAGGAACAGAGATAACAAAATAACAGAACCATGAGTGCCTGTATGCTTCTATAACAACTGCTGTATAAGAGAAGGAGTCAAAGATTCTGTTTTGTTTGTTATCAGCAGTGATTATTGCATTCTTTCTCCTCTTTTCTCTCATGCTACATATCCTTCTATGCCAAGTGTAAGGGGTTCTGGCTGAGTGTTACCTATAAGGGCACTTGCAGCACTATTAATTATTTTGCAGCACTATTAATTATTTTACCAAAGTGGTTTAATTTTTCTCTCTCCTCTTTTTTTTTTTTTTTTTTTTTTTTTTTTCCTTTTTTTTTTGTTACNTTTTTTTTTCATAGCCTTGTCTTTCAGAACTAATTCCTCTTGCTCATAGCAGAAGTAAACATACCTCAGAAAAGTATTTTTAGAATAAATCCATTTCTTCCACTTCACTATTATCTCTTGGGACAGTGACCTTCTTGTGGCCCTCCAGTGTGTGAAGGAGGCCTACAAAAAAGCTGGGGAGGGACTGTTTAGGCTATCAGGGAGTGACAGGACTAGGAGGAATGGAGCAAAGCTGGAGGTTGGCAGATTGAGATTGGATGTGAGGAGGAAGTTGTTGAGCATGAGAGTGGTGAGAGCCTGGAATGGGTTGCCCAAGGAGGTGTTTGGGGCCACATCCCTGGAGGTGTTTGCAGCCAGGCTGGCAGAGGCTGTGGGCAGCCTGATGTAGGGTAGGGTGTGCCTGGGCATGGCAGGGGGGTGGGACTAGATGATACTTTTGGTCCCTTCCAACCCTGACTGATTCTATGATTCTATGACTTCTGAAGATTTTAGTAGCAACATAGTGGAACACCTGTAAAACAAAGACTGCTCTTAGTTCAGAGGCAGAAGCTCTTGCTGGATGGACTGCAAGGGCCAGCTGGATGCTGTCACTTATCCACCTTTGCAGCTTCGTCTTAAAAATTATTTTTATTTCCTCTAAAGAAAAAGAATCAGACCAACCCAAACCCAAAACAAGCAGTGCAGAAACCAGTGGAATAGAAGCAAGGCAATGCTGGAACATCCCAGCTGGTGGAGCTACTTCATTGCTCTGTGACTGCACAGCGCTGGGCAAGCTTCGCTTCAGGAGCCCTGCAGAAAAGGACAGGCAGCAGCACAGAGGAAAATTAAAACTCCCCCAAAATCTCTGCCCTTACATCCCTGGTCTTGTCTTCCCTATATAAAGACTATAAATCAGTGCCCAATACTTTCTGCAAAGCTATTTCCCCCCCCTCCTTTTTTTAATGCAGAAGTGCTAGGATCAGTGGAAATGAACACTGAATTATGCTTCAAAATGCACCACATCAGGATGTGGTGATTTTTGTTTGTGTGTATATA
>VWZI01019181.1:120434-144980 GCA_013396835.1 Psilopogon haemacephalus
AAAAAAAAAAAGAGGCATCATTGGTACCAGCAACAACAATGCAATGGTGCATACGGATGCAGTTAAGAGATTTCCTTAGTTCATGTAAGGTGAAGGTTAATTTCAGAATGCAGGAAGAGTACCAGAGCCATTAAAATGGGATGGGAAAATGTTACCAGATGAGAAATTGTTCAAAATAAATGAAAGCTATGATTCCAGTCGTGTCTTCCCAGACCACTTTGATACTAGACTGTATTTTTTTTTTTTTTTTGCCTGTATTTCTGCCAGAGAATTTCACAGCAATCATGCTGTGAGAGTGGTGAGACCCTGGAAGGGGTTGCCCAGGGAGATGGTTGGGGCCACATCCCTGGAGGTGTTTGCAGCCAGGTTGGATGAGGCTGTGAGCAGTCTGATCTAGGGTAGGGTGCCCCTGGGCATGGCAGGGGGGTTGGAACTGGATGATGCTTGTGGTCCCTTCCAACCCTGGCTGATTCTGTGATTCTATGATTCTATGCTCATTTCCAAGGAAATCATTGCTTCTGATGTTAACAATTATAACTCAGTCTTAAGGCACTTTCCAAAAGGAAAAATATTACCTGATCCTCTGGGAAACAAACAAACAAAAACCACCACCACCAAAAAAAACCACCAAAACCCTTTCAGTTTTACTTTCGTATTGGTGTAACTGCTGATAATCACTATACTGCAACGTTAGTACAAACACAGTAAGCTACATTATTTTGACACTTCTGGATGTGTCCCTTCATTCCCTTCTGAGCTTTATTATGCCACTGTCAAAACAGCTACCGGCTGGAAATTTTATGCCTTGCGTGGCAAAGAATGTGGTGCCACAGAGATGAAGAAAGAATGGGTCAGCTACAAGATAATCCATCTTGCCCCCTCTGGACCACGCTCCCCATTCCTCCTCTCCTCAGCAAACTTCAAGGATGTGTCACAGAGCAGAGCAGAGCTCTGCTGCAGGGCTGAGGGTTGTGTTGATGCTGTGCTGGGTCCCTTCCCACGCCGTTATTCTTGTGAGGGTACTCCTGCCGTTTGCCAGCTCTGATTTAGCACAGCCAGTGCGTAGGAAATTGTGGAAAAATAAAAACTGCCTTTATGTGAAAAAAAAACCAACAAACAAAGCTAGCTTTATGTTCCACCTTTGTCTTCCAAGAGTGCTCCCACTGATTTAAAAATGATTTGTAGCTGCTTTTTTTGAAACTAGGGTCCAGGCTCATCCGCCTGCCGCATCCTCGCAGCTGAGAAGCAAAGAAAAGGTTGGGGTTTTTTTTATCACCTCTGGACAGGTGATCATCATCCCATCTTTTTTTTTTTTTTTTTNNNTGATCCTCATCCCATCTTTTTTTTTTTTTTTTTTTTCTTCTGCAGTATGTTTGGTAAACAGTACTCACTGCAAAACCTTGCCTCGGTACAGGGTTTTATTCCAGTACACTTTGCCCCAGCAAGGCAAGATTGTCACCTCCTGAAGTCTTCCCTTGCTCCCCCTGAGAAGCAGCAGCATCAACAATCTCCTAAAGGAGACTCTGCTTTTCCTTAAATCCTTCTCTGCAGCACAGGTTAGAGGGGCAGCCACCTTTCCCAGCTGCTTTAGCCTCTCACACAGAGTAGGGCACGTTTTACAAGGTAAGACATGTTGTGGTGGTTCGGCAGTTACCTGGCCCCCTACACACTTTGAAATAACCCAGGCTAGGACTCAGTCGGCTGGAAGTTAATGAACGAAGCTTTATATTTACAGCTTTGCACAATATACAAGCAGATATTTACAATGCATAATAGATATTTACGGATATATACAGTAAAAAGGTAATACAGAAACACCACAGCTCTCTCAGAGATAAAAAAAAAATCCCTAAGAGGGGTCTCTAACCACCCCTACTACCTTCCCCCTTTCCCCAGTCTAATCTCACCATCTGTTTCATGCAGCAGATAGGCGAAGGTAGATCAGCCAGGGGGGATTAGCAGCAGGAAAAGAAGTTAGTATAATTATTCAGATCCAGCTACGAAAGGCAGAGAGAAAGAGAGAGCCATGCAGAAGAGCAGCCACAGCCCAAAGAGGTCTGAAGCAGTCTGACTTATCTATATTCGAGCTACAACTCTTAAACAATAGTTTTTTCTTTCTCAGTAAAGCTATGAGTGAAGCAGCCGAACCACCACAGTCCTGTAATTCTTTCCTGCCTCTCCCCAGTTTCCATGTCTCAACAAACAGCCTGTGTGAGAAAGTCAAGTCCACGCATGTAATAATTACAATCACACTGACCATTGGCAGAGGGAACTGGATGATCTTTGAGGTCTCTTCCAACCAAAACCATTCTACGATTCTATGATATGCACAAAAGCGAGCAGCTAACTGAAATCTACCCCTTAATGCTCACTTAGAGTCACCAGGGCAGCGCCAGCATTTCCCATCCTCTGCAGGACAGTTCAGCAAAGCAGGAAGGGCTGGACTCCCCTCCACTCTCCAGCCACAGGCAGCTTTTGACCATGGAATGAACTGCTTCATTTTCTCTCTTTTCTCCTCGCTGTGCTCTGCCGAAACGCAATTAGGCAAAGGCATTGCACACAGAGCTGCTCTCTGCCAGAGGGCACTTCTGAGGAGACAGACAGAGTACACTGAGGTTGCTCCAGGAGTCAAGACTCTAACGATGATTTAAAGGGTAAGGTGTTGCATTTAGGAACGTTATGTGCTGCTTTGGATCCACCATTTTGCATGCTCTGCTGTTCCCTGGGTGGCTTGAGCTTTGCCAGATATTGCCTGCATTATTTTATCACAGCAGATTTGATCAGGAGAAAGAAAGTGAGGATGGGGGCATAAAAAAAATAATAATTCAAACTCTTTGTTCTCACTTTTTGCTCTCCCATAGCTTTTTGGCTGCAATGCCACCATTGCCAATTCAGGCAATGCTCATCCTGCAGTCTTTTGCCCAAGGCTGTGCAGCAGCTGGAGGACTGATTCTCATGGGAGGGTTGTGCTCTGGTGCAGGCAGTGGGAACCTTGTCACTGCCCACCCTCAGGCATTGGAAATAACCTTCCTGGTAAGGAGTAGTGGAAAACAAAGAGCTGTCACAAGGTGGACAGGATGTGGCTAACTCGAAACTGCATTATGGATTTTCTGTGGGTTTCAGTAATAGCAACTTCAGTAGGTTACTGAGACTGAGTCCAGAATAAAATGTCAGGGAGATTGAAAATTAGATTTCGACTCAAAAGATGAGGAAAATCTGCTGAGCACATGAAGCTCTCACTTATTGTATTTCTGCAGAGTGCCAAAGAAGTCCTCGAAGGCTCGAGTTTCAAATTAACCGAGGTAACAATATTTGGTAAGTCAAAAAATCAGAGCAGACAAATGGCAAACATAAAAAAAAAAAAAATCACACGCTGCAACTAACCATTAGATTCCTCAGGTGTGTCATTGATCCTCTATACAAAAGGAGATGAAAAATCTAATGTACAGCCAGTGTCTCAAGGACACAGGAGTCTGGACCAACAGCGGCAGTGAAGACCAGCTCCCATACAAACCAGATCTTGCAGCTGGCAGGGAGGATGGAGAACAGCCTTCACTGTACTACGTACCAGTGGATCTTCTTACAAATCATGTTCATTTTGGGTTCCATGAAAGAGCACGTTAGCAGAAACACAGAACTTCTCAGTGAAACAAAGATGAAGCAAGACCTGCGTCCAGTTTTGGTGCCCCTATTACAAGAGGGATGTGGACACGCTGGAGTGTGTCCAGAGAAGGGCCACGAGGATGCTCAAAGGGCTGCAGCACCTCTGCTGTGAGGACAGACTGAAAGAGTTGAGGCTGTGCAGACTGGAGAAGAGGAGGCTCTGAGGTGACCTTCTTGTGGCCTTCCAGCATCTGATGGGGGCCTACAGAAAAGCTGGGAAGGACTTTTTAGGCTGTCAGGCAGTGAGAGGACTAGGGGGAATGGAGCAAAGCTGGAGGTGGGGAGATTCAGATTGGATGTGGGGAGGAAGTGGTTCAGCATGAGAGCGGTGAGAGCCTGGAATAGGTTGCCCAGGGAGGTGTTTGAAGCCACATTCCTGGAGGTGTTTGCAGCCAGGTTGTGTGAGGCTGTGGGCAGCCTGGTGTAGGGTAGGGTGTCCCTTGGCATGTCAGGGGGGTTGGAACTAGGTGATCCTTGTGGTCCCTTCTAACCCTGATTGATTCTATGATTAACAAGAGAATTGGTTTTTTTGGAGGCTGCTGAAGGGGAGCAAGGCAAATGCATACAGGGAAGACTGGCTCAGGGGCCACCTTGTTTTCCTCTTTGCAGTGCAGGTTGCTAGTTTCAGATCATATGCATTGTTGCAAATGCTAATATTTTACCCATGTAGCAGAGCCAGGCAAATAATCAATTACTTTATAGTATGAGATTTTTTAAGTATGAAACCAATTTGCACTTATACCAAAGAAAATCTGAAACAGTAGTCCAGAAGTGGAAAGGAAATTCAATTTAGCTCACTGGGCATTCTGATATCCTATGACCTTATGCAAAAAAGCTTAAGAATTTGCATTATTCAACATTTATGCAAACAGCAGAAAAGTACATGCAGTTACTCTGCCTAGGCTATAAGATCATGATGAAGAGAAAAACCTTTATTTTCCAATTCCTGCATCCAGGTAGAACTACATTATTGCCAATTGCTCAGGGGGAAAGAGATAAATCATGAGGAACTTAAAAAGAACAACATTCAGTGCTCTAATGACGTCTATCTTATCTTAAGTCACCTGCTTATAAAAGCTGCAGAAGGTAATAGGGAATAGTCTCTGTACTGTTTCTGGGTCTAAAACTGCATGGTCAGAGTGTAATTGACAATTAAATTTCCTTCACTTGCTCGAAGGCCTTTAGAAGAGGTTGAAGATGTTATTAAATTCCAGAGGACCTAGCTTTAAGAGAAAATGGAATTGCTTAGTGTACAGCCTAGTACTCATATATCTGTTGGAATCACCTTGCCAATGCTGGTAGCATCTTCCGTCTACTGACTCGTGGGCGTATTTAGCATTTCATTTCCATCCACCCCAAAGTCTGTTCCTAATAAGCAAGCTCAACAATGTATATGCATATGGATTAGATAGGCTGAATTTCTCTTCTTTAACACCCAATCCAACATCTGTTAAAGAAGGCAAAGGGACTTTACGGGGAGCTAAATCAGTTGCAAATCAGGACAAAACTGGCGCAAGTGGGGAAGAATTTTGCAGCCTCAGATACATCAAAGCACTTGGATCTGTGTGCCTGTGTGCTCTTCTGATGGGGCATTTTAGATCCAGTTCCTCAGTAGCATTTAGCTCCCAAAGCATTTTGACTATCTGGGACCTTTCTAAAGGTGAAGAAGTGTCCGGAGGGTAAAATGGTACCTACTGTCTCAGAGGCAGCTCTGGCTGTGTTTATGGCTCAATGCTTTAGCCTGTAGACAGCTGTCAGATCTTTCCCAAACGAAGGAGAATTTTAACATCTATCTAGAAAGCATAAATCCTGACTATCATTTCCTCTCTTCAGCATGGCCCTGCCTAAGCTGGCTTCTCAAGGAAGCTGCAAGCATACCGTGCCACAGATGATGCTATTCATGTGATGTCTTGGGTCACCTGCACAATTATTTGATCTGAACAGTCTCACAGCTTTGAAATAAAATAACTGGAGGCCAGTTCTTCGTGTTTTGTTATTCCTCGAAAATACACGTGCCTGGCAAACAAGTGGACCTGTGTGGGGTAAAATTTTGCTTCTCTCCTAGCACCTAACAGAGTCAATAATTACTCTGGAGCTGCAAAATGACAATTGTGTAAAAATGAAGTTAAAGGAGTTGTAAAGTATGACTCAGCTCCTCTCTGCTCCACTTCCATCCCATCTCTGAATTACTAATTTTGATCCCAAGTGCATCTGTAAAGACAGGGCAAAAGCTTTGGTTTATATTCCTTCCAATATTCCAAATAGACAGGGAGCAATGGCTACAAATTGGAACATAGAAGGTTTCACCTCAGCATGAAGAGAAACTTCTTTACAGTGAGGGTGACAGAGAACTGGAACAGGCTGCCCAGAAAGGTTGTGGAGTCTTCTTCTCTGGAGACTTTCAAAGCCCACCCAGATGCGTTCCTGTGCCAACTACCCTAAGGGAACCTGCCTTGGACTCAGTGATCTCTGGAGGTCCCTTCCAACCTCTAAAGTTAGTCAGTTATTCCCCTGTGAGCAGAGCTCTCTCTGAGCAGACTTTCCATCAGTAATGGTATGGCCAGATTCAACAGCAGATCAGAGCATGGAAGCTTTTCCACAGATGTGGAAAAATCCACAGTGCATGGATTCCTCATCATCCTCTTGTCCATATTCTGCTCTCAGTCCCTTCAGCAGAGATCCACAGAACGGATTTGGGATCTCACAGTGAGATCTATGAGTTACACCTCTGAACCAGAACAGGTTAGGGTCCATGCACACTCTGTTAGCAATGTTTTTCTTTGAATTACACAAAGAGACAGATCCCTTTTTTACCCCAGTGTTAGTCCTTCACCGGTTTCTGCCTCCAAAAGGCTGTGGTGTCTGTGACGGCAAAAGCAGGCTCTGTGTTTGGTGACAAGGTTTAGATTTGGCCACAGCCTCAGCATTGTTTCAGAGCTGCACAAGAACTGGACCATCTCTGCAGCTGGCAGGAGAGCATTACTGCCCAGCTAGCAAGTGGAGAGCCTCACTCTGCTGGAACTAGAAAGGGGCTCCCATTCCAGCTGCTGCTGTCTTGGGCATCAGAGAAATATCAGTACAGAAGACTTGGCGGTGCCACTCAACATGACACTCCTACACCCTAACCTGTTCTATACAAACAGAGTTCTGGTCAGCAAAGACTCAGGAGACCAGATCTGAGGCTTATGTCCTACAGTGCAAAGCAAAATGCACGTTCCCATGAAACCAAAGTGCTACATCTGTTGTCTTCCTACAGCCAGGGATGCTTCCCTGGTTATGCAGCCTCAGCCCAGGACAGAAGGGCTGTTCCCACCGCACAACAAATTCATACCTTCTTTTTCTTCCTGCTCCGTGCCCATCCTGTTTATCTCTTCTGAACTACATATTGCTTCCACTTAAACAGCTCCTGCCAGCTGTTTTCTTTTGGTACCTTTTATTGCAGATAGAATTTCAAGGGCTTCCAAGGGGAAGCTGCTGAAAGCGCTGCAGCTCTCGGACTCACTTCAAAGCAACTTTCATCATTTTTCACGCACTCTTTTTAGGACTCTTCTTCTGTTCTTTCCCAAAAACAGATTCTCTCAAAGATCACACTGGGAGATAGCACTATTTATGGCACTTCAGCAGGAGGCATTGTGGTTTTTGTCTTATTTGGACACATCCACTGTCCTGTAAAGGTTAACAACGGAGAGATTTCCTCCCCCTCTCACTTGTAGCTTGTTGTTGGCAGGAATTTTTTTTTTTTCCCCGAGAGGAATGGGTGGGAGGAAAGGTTACTGCTGGAATTTAGCTGCCAGAAGCCTGAGGGTCAACTTTAATTTAGTCGAATCTCCTATCATTAAGGAGATTGTAGCTTCTGCACTGGACCGGGCAGACTCATCCGTGGGAGGCTCTGGCTTCACACCAACGCTAATTGCAGCTGAATTATCCTTACAAGCTGTGAGGTTTTGTTGCTGAACTTAGAAGAGAAATAGCCCATCGGTTTTGCAATTATCTCAAGCTGGAGAGCAGAAGGGAAAAGAAAATTCCTGCCTAAGCCATGGCCTCAATGAGCAGCCTGCTGTCCTGCCCAAGCTGATGGGCACGGGGCATGGCTGCTGGTCTGGAGAACTGTCCTGAAATGTGGTGGGGGAGGATTAACAAAAAAGGCAGTCTTGAAAATAAAGTGTTGAATAGCTGTGTTGGATTGGAAAGGCAAGATCCAGCCACGACATAAAGGGCTGTGACCCTGAGCATTTAGTGTGGGAACGCTCCTCCATCAGCAGGCTTTCAGGACTGGTTGGAGAGCAGCCCTGAGGAGAGGGACTTGGGGGTGTTGGTGGATGAGAAGCTCAACATGAGCCACCAGTGTGCATTTGCAGCCCAGAAAGCCAAGCAGAGCTGGGCTACAGCAGGAGAAGTGTGGCCAGCAGGGCCACGGAGGTGATTCTCCCCCTTTACTCTGCCCTGCTGAGACCCCACCTGGAGTACTGCATCCAGTTCTGGAGCCCCTGGGACAAGAGGGATGTGGAGATGCTGGAGGTGTCCAGAGAAGGGCAGCGAGGATGCTCAGAGGGCTGCAGCAGCTCTGCTGTGAGGACAGACTGAAAGAGTTGGGGCTGTGCAGTCTGGAGAAGAGGAGGCTCCCAGGTGACCTTCTTGTGTCCTTCCAGGATCTGAAGGTGGCCTACACAAAAGCTGGGGAGGGACTTTTTAGGCTATCAGGTAGTGACAGGACTAAGGGGAATGGAGCAAAGTTGGAGGTGGGGAGATTGAGATTGGATGTGAGGAGGAAGTTGTTGAGCATGAGAGTGGTGAGAGCCTGGAATGGGTTGCCCAGGGAGGTGTTTGGGGCCACATCCCTGGAGGTGTTTGCAGCCAGGCTGGCAGAGGCTGTGGGCAGCCTGATGTAGGGTAGGATGTCCCTGGGCATGGCAGGTGGGACTGGAACTAGATGATGCTTGTGGTCCCTTCCAACCCTGACTGAATCTATGATCCTATGATTCTATATCCCAGGAGTAACTTTCCTCCACTGCCTGCAAGGCCAAGGATAGATTTCTGAATCCTGTGATGCAAAACTCTGCAGAAGACAGAGCATCCAGTCAGGACCTGGGACCAGGACTGAGGCAGAACTTCCTGGGTGCTGTAATCCCTCACTGGTGGATAGGAGGAGCCATTCATGCTGCTAATTCTTCTGTAATCTGAGTTCATGAACACAGAACTATATAGCTGCCTCTGCCAGGAGCATGGATGGTGATAAGCTGGAGGCTCCAAGAGGTCCTGGGTGAGCTTTGCTCTGTACACCTGTGCTCAAAGCTGTAATTGTCCCAGTAACTCATCTTTTATTTCTTACATCTTAATTTTAAAAATAAATAAATAAATAAGTGGGGGGAAAAAAAACCAACCTCTATTTGTCCCTGCTTGTCCACTCTTGAAACAAATGAGCTTAACAATTACAGAACATCTTGTTGTTATAGCTACCAAATGTTCCTGAATGATATTGCCCACACGTCCAAGTGGAAGATTGCCAAACACATCACAGACTTTTCCCCCCACCCTTAAGCTTAAAAGGCTGAAGGGCATATTCAAGTTAGTTGCTGGATTTGTGCCTTTGGAGCACTTTCTCCAGGTCATTGGAAAACCAAAGGCAAATCTTTCCCTGAATTATAGCTGCGAAGAGTGGGGTAGAATGTTAAGGGGGACCTGAGACTTTTGAGGTGGTCTCCTGACTGTTGGCTGGCAGGGGAAGGTGGCGAGATGTGGTGAAGGAGATTAATTTTAGAAAACTCCTTGTGACCTCAGTGAGTCTCCCTCTGGAGCAGCCACTCCGCTGAGAAGGTCTTACAAACCGTTTGGTTAAACACTTAATAGTTTTCGTCTCTAAATCTCCAACTGCAAAGAGATTTTCCCATCATCGTCACAACACTGAGAACTCTGCCCTTTTCAGGCTTTTCAAATTGTTGTTATATATACACAAACACTTCTTATATAAGAATTTCTTGACTGGAGGGGTCCCAGAGCACTGCCCAGGGAGGTTGTGGAGTCTCCTTCCCTGGAGCCTTTCAGGGCCTGTCTGGATGTGTTCCTCTGTGGCCTGAGTTGGATTGTCTGGTCCTGCTCTGGCAGGGGTGTTGGATTGGATGACCTCCTTGGGTCTCTTCCAACCCCTGACGTCCTCTGATCCCCCTGTAATTCAGATCTAAAGCTTGATCTGGAGCTGGAGTACTTGAGCTCAGCTGCTGCTGCTCTGCACATCCCTGGAGGTGTTCAAGAAAAGCCTGGGTGAAGCACTTAGTGCCATTGGCTAGGGCCGGGTGCTAGGTTGGACTGGATGATCTTGGAGGTCTCTTCCAACCTGGATTATTCTACTCTATTCTATTCTATTCTATTCTATTCTATTCTATTCTATTCTATTCTATTCTATTCTATTCTATTCTATTCTATTCTATTCTATTCTATTCTATTCTATTCTATTCTATTCTATTCTATTCACAAAAAAATGTGGGTCCACAGTGAGTCCACAACTCAATGGATTTTTAACCAGCATCAAACAACCCTCTTCAGACACAATGATGAACCCCTGGCAGAAGAATACTTCTGTGGCTCTGTAGCCCTTGCATACTGTACAGAATGTAGATGCCTGCAACTCTTTCCTTGCATAAATAAACAGCTGTGGGCTAAATATTACACCAAAATTGATGGAAGTCACAGAAGCTATAAGCACACATTACAACTAATGGAGGCTTTTCCCAAGGAAAGATAGCAGAAGTATCACGCTGGCAAATCTATCACACCATTGGGCTATGAACGTTGTAAGAAATATTCTAGGGCACACTGGCATATTAAAAGAGGAAGCCTGTGGCAACTGTAGAGACTACAAGAGGTTGCAGCCTGAGGCTTACTCTGATTGCAAGGAAAAATGATCTTGTCTTCAATTTCTCAAGATACAAACCAAATGCCTTACAACAAATTGGTCACATTCCATTTAACTCATATTAATCTACATCATGTTGCCTGGGGCATCGAAACCATGGTTTGGTTGCATTTATCTTTTCTTTTTTTTTTTTTTTTTTTTTTTTCCCCCCCCCCTTGTTTTTTTTTTTTTTTTTTTTTTTTTTTTTTTCCCCCCCCCCCTTGGTTGTTTCTCCTTTTTTTTTTTTTTTTTTTTTTGGCTGTAAAATATGCTGAAAGCTGTACAAGTGACATTCACAAATATGCTTCTCATTAACAGCCTCTCCTGTACAGACTGTCGTGCTAATGTCCTTGCTTCAAGTTCACGCAAGTCAAGCTTGAGGTTCAGCCCATTTTAGCTGCATTAGCACTGCAAGAGGCTTTGGTCAAGGAAAAAAAACCAAAACATAGAATCATAGAATCAGTCAGGGTTGGAAGGGACCACAAGGATCATCAAGTTCCAACATGGGATATACTTTGCTTTTTCTGACTCAGAAGAGGCAGATTCCTTAAATGCAACAACAAGCTCATGAAAATGCTGTCTGTAGAGTTAGTTAATCAGAAATCTCCAAGATTCTTAATGAGGACTATGCATGGTCTCATAATTCAGCTTTTAGGATAGGAAGGTAAGCACTTTTCCTCTAACTAGCTTCCCTGTGAAGCATGCAAAGGATTCACTGGGAGCTGAATTAAATGCTTCAGCCTCATAAGAAAAGCTTCAAGCTATTTTAAGACTACACTGGGCATATTGTGTATGCTCAGGGGGAAAAAAAAAAAACAAACTAACTTGCTGTCCTTCGTGTCAAGGAAAATAGAGACAACCTCCTAAATGTGTCTTTTGGCTTATAAATATTTAATGCAAAGAGGTCAGCTCCTCTGTTATTCTTGAGGAAAATGCTGCTTCTTGCTATACCAGCTGGGATTTCTCTCTGGTGTGGTCAGAGAAGCATGGTCAGGACATGACTTTACAGTAAAAATCTGAGCTTGGGGTAGAGATACATGAAGATGGCCACAGCTCAATAGGTCAGGCTTTGTCCAGAAATGCACAGTTTAACCATATCATAGAATCATAGAAATGACAGGGCTGAAAGGGACCTCAAGAATCATCCTGTTCCAACGCCCCTGCCATGGGTAGGAACACCTCACACTAGATCAGATTGCCCAGAGCTCCATCCAGCCTGGTCTTAAAAACTTCCAGGGATGGGGCTTCTACCACCTGCCTGGGCAACCTCTTCCAGTGTCTCACCACCCTTATGGTGAAGAACTTCTTCCTAACGTCTAATCTAAATCTCAGTTCCTCTAGTTTGCTTCAATTCCCCCTAAGTCCTATCACTTTCTGACACCCTGAAAGGTCCCTCACCAGCTTTTCTGCAGGCTCCCTTCAGACACTGGAAAGCACATCAACAGAGATCCTCCCTCCGAGAAGGAATGTGGAATTGCCTATCTCAGACTTGGTGGCCTAATGTTTTTTTAGGTCCCCATTTTGTGCTTTCCAGTCCCTAGAAGACTGTGCCTCAGGCAGATATGTTTCAAAGGATTCCTTTTATTCAGATGCTTAAAAATTGTGCTAGCTTAGACCACCTGTATCAGAGGCTCTCCTCCTCCAAAGATCCTCCTCCAAAAATCCTCCTTCCTTAGCTACCCTTTCCAAGCCTCTGCCTCTTGGTGACAGTAGATTTCTACAGAGTTGGACTTCAGTTAAGGCTCATCCACGTGAGAATACCTCTGCAGATATGCAAATACCGTGGAAAGAAAGAAGAGCTTTCCTGGAGGGCTGTGAAATCCATTTGCTTGGATAATACCCCAAAGAAATGGGTAGTTCATGGACAGGCTTTAGCTTGACCTTTTTGAGCATGCTGAGATGCTTCCAGGCTTTGCACACAATCACAAATCCACTTACAGAGGAAGGGGAAAGGCTCAGAGAGAACTTAATGAAGACTGACATCGCTCGTGGTCACACATGTGGGTCTGCACAGACATGTGTACCCACATAAGATCAGTTGGGCATGGCACTGTGCACGGAGGTGAAGGAGATTGGTCTGCGAGGACCCAGCGCTCCTGGAACGAGCTGCTGGATACGAACATACCACTCACCAACACTTCAAAGGCATTGGTATATTTTTGTTTTTATAATGCATTCCAAACCACAGGATTGATCCAAGGATGAATCATGCATAAATTCACCACGCCTTCAATCTTGCAAATGCCAGCTTGACCGAAGCCACAGCCACCTCCCCACAGACTGGTGCAAGGTGTGGGAGAGCTGCGCTTGTCACCTCCATCCGCTGATGCGACAAGACCTATTTGCCTCTAACCCAGGCAAAGGTTTCACCTGCTCCCACTCCTTCTTGACAAAAGAGTCAGCACATGAAACCCTTGCCACAGATATGAACAGATGCAGAGAGGAGAACGGGAACAACAGCAAACATTGCGCTCCTCCCAGAGCGGTGCTCCTGTCACTGCCCGTGCCACATCTGTGTTTTTGAAGGGAAATGTCATAACATTGCTAATCAATAAGAAGAGTGACAGGACCATTTGTCAAGAGCGAGCCAGCACTGCAGCTGTTGCAGTCATCCTCTCCCTTCTCATTCTCATCACGATGAGAAGGCAAGGGAAGGACCTGACTGTTTGCCTGCGGTGCCCCCCGCACGCTCCTGGGCAGCCACTGTGCAAGGGCAGCTCCGGGCAGCTTGCTGAGGCACTGCGCCAGCCTTCAGCAGTTGGGCTCAGCAAGCCAGCAAAAAGCCTGGCAGGAAGTATAGGGTTTCCAACAAAAGATACCAGACACCCTGCAAGGGGGGGGACGCAGTCCTGGGTGTTGGAGGAGTCTGTTGACCTTTAATCCTGAGGCTGCCATTGCATATGCATCACGTTTGAACTGCAGATGTTCCTTGCTGCTCCGCCGGGCAGGGCGACAAGCGGCTGATCTTACAGAGGAGGAGGAGAGGCTCAGAGAGAACTTAATGAAGACTTTAAGCTGGGGGTTGCAATTAAAATGGCCTGGTGGTGTAAGGCAGGGTCACCAAACTCCAGCAGCTGCTCTGCCTGCGGTAATGGCTGAGAGCTAATGTCCGTGCTGATTGGCAAGGCTCTCCTCCACAATAAGGGCAGTGGTGCATGCCGGGGGGCTGCTGCCAGAAGTGACCAAACTGAGCTGCCCTTTCCCACCCCATCAAAATTATCCTTAAATTAGGAAATTTGTCTTAATCTGATGGTTGATTTGTGAGTTGTACTGCCACGGATAACGCTTCACCCCTTTCGCCTAGACAGCCTTGGTTAAGTAAATAGAAAACGAGTAAATATGGCTATAGTGAGGCACAGGGAAGCAGTCCAGACCATGGTCTGCCTTTTATACACAGAGTCTGGCCCTCAGCACGGTCCCAATATGCAAAGAAAGCTGCCTCCTGCAAAACAGAGGTCTCCTCTGTTCCTGAAAACAGCCAATTAAAATAATACCTGCTTGTCAGTTATGGTGTCTGTACCCAACTGTCAGGATGCCTGCAGGCTTAAAAAGATGCAGGCTCAACCATAGATTGGACTTCTGAAACATATCCTCCAAGATATGACTATAGTATTGATCCTTCTTGAGGTTCCTGGCTTTGACAGTAAATGATGTTTAACTAACAGTAAGGTCCAGGATCCTTGCCCACTGTCACCTTAGCAGCAGCTAATGCCACCTGGATGTTTTTTTCCCCACGGTGCTTAGGTTCAGACTCTGATGCTGGAGATCAGCAAAGCACAGCCAAACTATTTTTATTGCAACCAAATTTTATTCTAAGTGAAAAACACAGGGTTGTTTTTTTATTTCTCTTTTTCACAGTGTTTTGAAGAAAAAAAAAAAAATTAATTGTCAGTTCTGGCAGTGTTTCATTTCCAGAACTTGTTGTCCCAAAACAAAGCATTCCCACAAGGTTGAAGTGGCCCGTGTGAACGTTTCTGGAACGGAATCTTCTCAGTTTTCATTTGGAAGTGATTTTTTTTTTTTTTCTCCCCACATGCAATTGGTTGTTATTATTTTTTTTACACAGAAACACACCGACCAGCTTTCAAAGGGCAAACTTGGACCGAGATGCTTTGATTTCCTAACAGCAGGAATTGTTGTTTGACCCGAAGTAACATTTTATCCGACCTCCGTTTTGCACAGAACTTCACTTGCATGGAAATGTTTCCATTTCGAGGGGGTGGAACCAGGAAAAAATATTTCCACGCGTGGAAAGATCTGGTTTACCTTCATCTTACTAGTCCCACTGAGAACTGGTTCTCCACCTCAGGCTAAAAGCAGGCAAGGTTTTGGCGCTGGCGATTGAAACGACCAACCAACGATTGATTCAACCCTAGAATCAGAATGTGCTGGTTTGAACTAATTGCAGGATTTGAAGGAGAAACTAGACTTACACGCTGAGAAAGTAAAACATTCCAGTGTCTCCTTCACTCATTTGTTTACTGAAATGGTATAAAGTTAGAATCAAAACAAAGAGAGGACAGAGCTACGCTGGCTGTTGCATGTCTCTCTCTCCCTGCCTTCTTAGCTGGATCTGAGTAACTTTCACCAAGTGCTTCCCTGATACTAGCCCCCCCTGGCCAATCTACCTTTTTTTTATCTGGCACATAAAACAGAGTGAGATAAGATTAGGAAGTGGGGGAAGGTGGTAGGGTGGTTGGAAACCCCACTTAGGGACTCTGATCTCTGGGAGGGCTGTGATGCTTCTGCATTACCTTTTCACTGTATACATCTGTAAATATCTGTTATATATTATAATTATCTGTTTGTATACTGTGCAAAGCTGCAAATATAAAGCTTCATTTCCTTACCTTCCAGCCAACTGAGTTCTAGCCTGAGTTATTTCAAAGAGGGGTGGGGGGCTGGGCAGGGAACTGCCAAACCACAACACAGAATCAGAATCAGTCAGGGTTGGAAGGGACCTTTCTCAGCCTATAGCCTAATTTCTCATTCAGATCCTCCAATTAGTTCATACCAGCACAGAGTCCAATCATTAGTTTCACAGTGACAAGTCCTTGGCTAACCCAAATCCCTCAAGCACAAGATCTAATCACTATGAATCGCTATGGTTGGAAAGGACCACCAGGATCATCCAGTCCAACCTTCAACCCAGCACCCTCCATTCACAGTAAAAAAAGGTAATACAGAAACACCACAGCCCTCCCAGAGATCAAAATCCCTAAGAGGGGTAACCAACTGCCCCAACCACCTTCCCCCCTTTCCCCAATCTTATCTCAACATCTGTTTCATGCAGCAGATAGGCAAAGGTAGATCAGCCAGGATGATTAGCAGCAGGAAATAAGTGGAATTATTCAGATCCAGCTAGGAAGGGAGAAAGAGCTATGCAAGAGCCACCACAGCCCAAAGCAGTCTGAAGCAGTCTGACTTACCTATATTTGGGTTGCAACTCTTAAAACATTTTTTTTTTCTTTCTCACTAAAGCTATGGCTGAAGTAGCATCATCAGTGTTTTCCTTTCTCAGCCTGTAGCCTAATTTCTCGTTCAAATCCTCCAAATAGTTCAAAGCAGCACATATGACTGCATGCTGCACTAAAATGCATGAAACCTGTTACCTTGCTCACATCTGCCTTTCAGAGATGAGAAAACTGCTCTGTGTGGCCGAGAAGCAGCTCAGTGCCTTGCTGCCATGGGTGGCAAATACTGCTCTGGATTGATATAAATTGTCAGAGGGTGATAGTGGTAACTTCATTTGTCTATCTGATGCGCCTGGGTGGTCTTTAGGACAACGCTGGATTCAGTTTGCTGTCCATTATCCCGTCAAGTTTTCCTGTGTGTCAGCCAGGATGATTTGAAAAAGACACAACAGCTTTACCAGTTCACTCTGAATAGTGATGGCAGAGACTCTCCATAGACCAGTTACAGCTTTGGGCCTGTCTGATGAATGTTGCTGCACCAGGCAGGCATTTAATGAGCTACAGGTGTGCTTATGAGGTGTTTACGTCAGTGAGAGCTTCCCATGGTGGATCAATTGCTCTAAGAAAAAACTGAGATAGCATTTAGAATGAAACACATGAAAATCTGGGCCACGGGATTTTCAGCCTTGGTATGGAGAGAATAAAGCCTTGTAGCTGGGAACAGCAGGGATGCACAAGCACCACTGTAAGGCACATTCTGCAGATGGGAGCCCTGATTTTGGAGCTCATTGCTGCTCACTTACTCCTTCAGCTGTGCCAGCCGTGCCAGGGATAGCTCTAGTGACAGCAATGGTGACAATGTGGGTCTTCCTCTTTTAGCCTGCATAGCAGGCAAGCGCTCTCCCATCTTGCAAAGAACCCTGCAGCAAGCTCATTTCCACCTCTTCCAGACCCCAACTTGGATCTGCAGAGAGGGGGAGCATGTACTGGCACAGAGCAACCAGCAACAGAATGAGGGGACACAGTCTCAAGTTGTGCTGGGGAGGCATAGGCTGGATATTAGGAAGAAGTTCTTCACAGAGAGAATGATTGGCATTGGAATGGGCTGCCCAGGGAGGTGGTGGAGTCATTGTCCCTGGAGGTGTTAAAAAAAAAGATCGTATGGAGCACTTAGTGCCATGCTCTAGTTGATTGATAGGGCTGGGCGATAGGTTGGACTGGATGATCTTGGAGGTCTCTTCTAACCTGGCTGGTTCTGTTCTAAGGAGGAAATGGGACTCAAGTGGTCTGCAGCTTTTGGGAGACACACATGGGAGGCAGGTTTTGCCAAGAGCTCTGGGCTTTAGCTACAAGGGTGACTGCCTGTTGGACCACCTAAGAACTTGATATCTCCACTGTGCCTGGAGAGGCAAGCCATGGGCAGGTGATGGGCATGCATGGACAAGGGCATCCCTTCTTGCCATTCAGGCTTGCTGACAGCCAACTCATGAGACCTGAGACAATGCAAGGACCTCATCACACAGACTCTGAGGTCAGGTTTGATTTCAGGAGCATCTGGAGCAGCAGCCAGAAGGGAGCAATTTCCTATGACATTCTTGTAATGAAATTACACACCATTTTGTGCCCTCCTGCTAATTGAAAAGGCAACTTTCTATTCTTTTATTTACATTTGCAGAAGCCTTCATTAGGGAGACCTGCTGTAGTTAGTTTGCCTCATCATTATCGTCATCCTAATTATGATTACAGCCCTGAGTTGTAAAGGGAAGCAGCCTTTTGCCCTGTCTATTCTCACGCCTGCGCTAAGGGAAATGATGTTGGAAAGTAGGTTATGCCCTTCTGAAATGTGGTGAAACAATTGATTAAAAATAATAATAATAATAATAAAAAAGAAATAGAGCAACAAGTAGTCAGTCACAAAGTCTGTAAAGCAGCCATGGTACCAGCATTCTCTCACATCAAGAAAGAATTCCTTGGGTGTGGTAAAAATACAGCTGTGCTGGTTTGAACTAATTGGAGGATTTGAACGAGAAATTAGACTACAGGCTGAGAAAGGAAAACACTGATGATGCTACTTCAGCCATAGTTTTACTGAGAAAGAAGAGAAAAAAAAAGTTTTAAGAGTTGCAACCCAAATATAGATAAGTCAGACTGCTTCAGACTGCTGTGGCTGCTTTTGCATGGCTCTTCCTCCCTGCCTTTCCTAGCTGGATCTGAATAATTTCACTAACTTCTTTCCCACTGCTAATCCCCCCTGGCCGCTCTACCTTTGCCTATCTGCTGCATAAAACAGCTGGTGAGATAAGATTGAGGAAAGGGGGAAAGGTCATAGGGGTGTTAGAAACCCCTCTTAAGGATTTTGATCTGTGGGAGGGCTGTGGTCTGTCTGTATTACCTTTTTTACCTGTGTTTTCTTTCCACAGCCTATAACCTAATTTCCCTTATTAAAATTTTCCAATTAAACTCAAACTAGCACAACCTTTGTTTAAAATTTTGGATCATTTTATAAGAGAATAAGCATAAAACGGTCCCAAAAGGTTTCATTTCTGAGAAAAGAATCTAATTTCTGACCAAAAAAATCCTACTTAAAAACAAAGATAATCAGGAAAAGATGATTAGGATACTGCAAAAAAACCCCAAACAAACAAAAAACAAAACAAAACAAAAAAACTCAGTGATTTGAAAGGGAAAAAGCAATTCTTGCTCTGTTAAACTGGGCTTTTACAACATTTCACTGCTTGTTATAGATCTATTTCTGGATGCTTCCAATCCCCTGCCATTCACTGTCTTCTATCCGTGATGAAAACTAAAAAGACTACATGGACCTACAAGCAGGAACATTTGCCTGTATTTCCTGTTGCTCCTGTCACTCTGAGTTGGTGAACTCTATCATCAGGACACTGAATCTGATATGATTTCTTTTTTTCCCCACATTCAGTACAATAAGTACATTTTGAGTCAAGTTCGGTATGTGCTTCCTGATTTTCTTTTGGAGGTCATTCAAAAACAATACTGACAGTGTCATCTCAACAGAGATCTCCCACTAAGGTACAATAGAGAAGAACATTGTCCTACTGTGATTAAAGCTGTGCTCAGGGCAGCAGCTCCATTTGGCAATGGATTTTGAAACTTTGACCTTCCTTTGGCCAAGGATTTTGAGATTTTGACCTTCCTTTGGCCAAGGATTTTGACCTTCCTTTGGCCAAGGATTTTGAGATTTTGACCTTTATTTCCCGCTCAAATTGCAATTGCTTCGTCTCTCACTCCTGAATGCATGAGTTGTCTCTGAAATAAGAAAAAAGCAAACAAACCCAAAGTTTTCAGGTAGGTTAATAATATATTTTTTTTCCCTGCCAATATAGTTAACACTGGATGAGAGTTCTGTGGAGCAGATCAATTTTAGGGCTTGAATGATTGGCTTCTCACATCCTTTCCAGGGAAATGTTAAATGGGAACTTCCTCTAAATCAGGTCTGATATAAACCAAAGGTGACCTGGAGTACTGCATCCAAGTCTGGAGCCCCTATTACAAGAGGGATGTGAATATCCTAGAGCATGTCCAGAGAAGGGCCACGAGGATGCTCAGAGGGCTGCAGCACCTCTGCTATGAGGACAGACTGAAAGAGTTGGGGCTGTTCAGTTTGGAGAAGAGGAGGCTCCCAGGTGACCTTCTTGTGGCCTTCCAGGATCTGAAGGGGGCTTGCAAAAATACTAGGGAGGGACTTTTTAGGCTATCAGGGAGCGACAGGACTAGGGGGAATGGAGCAAAACTGGAGGTGGGGAGATCCAGATTGGATGTGAGGAGGAAGTTGTTGAGTGTGAGAGTGGTGAGAGCCTGGAATGGGTTGCCCAGGGGGGTGGCTGGGGCCGCATCCGTGGATGGATGAGGCTGTGGTCAGGCTGATGTAGGGTAGGGTGTCCCTGGACATGGCAGGGAGGTTGGAACTGGATGATCTTTGTGGTCGCTTCCAAGCCTGACTGATTCTATGATTACCTCTGCAGAACTCTTGCAAATGTCTTTGGAGCCATGCGGGTTTAAGTCAGTCCAGCGGACATAGCCCATTCTGGCCCCTGCCCAGGCAAGTGTTTAAGCACATGCTTAACTGAAGCCATGCCTTTAGTCTCCTTTGCGAGCTCTGCAGCCCAGGCAGCTGAATGGGACTTTTCTGCAGCCTCTGATCCTGGGGAGCACATCTGGGGAACACATTCTGCTGCCTGAACTGTTACACTGAGCGCAGGCAGGGCTGCGGTGCAGTCTCAGTCGGGGTTGTCTCTAATGATGTACATGTATATCATCCAGCATAATGGGGCCACGACCTACCCTAATAACTACACACACACACACCCAGAGCCTGCATAAGAAGAACGTTGTTTGACTCGCAGTGTAAAAGCACACAGAAATAACTTGTGTCGGAGCCTGACTGAAGTTACTTAATCCGTTGCCAGAGGGCAGAGGAGGTGTAGTGTAATGGAGTAATTTATCTTTAGCCAGGGCAAATGAGGCGCTCATACTAGGAGTCAGTCTGCCTTCAGGAAGCTGAGAAAGGCTTTTCTTTGTCTCCCTCTTTCATAAGCCACTGAGAACACTAAGCCATTCCTGAATTATGCCACTCTTTGTCCAGATAAGTAATTGTATTGCATAATATATTCTATTTACCGTAACACTTAGAGGCTGTACCACTTCAGGCTCACATGGTTTTGCAACCTCAGATTGCTGGGCGGACACAGGCAGCAGCTGGTAATGTCCTTTTCTCTCTGAGATGATGTTCTTCCCATTAAAAAGAAAAAAATGCATTGCTGCTTTGTCCCCAGCTGCGGTGACACAGATAATATCAAAGGTCAAGTTACAGTGATCCGGGTCAGGTCTGAAATTAATGAACACCAAATTCACAACTAGTTCTTAATCCAAAGACTTTTCAAATTGAAGGGCTTTTTTTTTGTTGTTGTTGTTTTGTTTTTTGGTTGGGCTTTGTTCGAGGTTTTTGTTTGTTTGGTGTTCTTTTTGGTTGGTTGGCTGGTTGTGGTTTTGTTTGGGGTTTGGTTTTGGTTTGGTGGTTTTGGGTTGGTTGGTTGGTTGGTTCGGTTGTTGGTTGGTCGGTTGGTTTTGGGAGTTTTTTGGTTGGTTGGTTGGTTTGATTTAGGGCTTTTTGGTTTTTTTTTTAATGTATCATAATGCTGTCTCTTGTGTCCCCAAAACACCAAGAACTCATTCATGCATTACTCTCTCCTGGCTCCTAACTGTCACATGGACCAAAGGATAGAACGTGCCCTCTGGTGAAAGATCTTGCCTGGAAAATGACTAATGGGCTGATATGAGCCCATACCAGTAGCAAGTGCTGACTTGTGGATGCCACTCCAAGGCATGGTCATGACCTGCTTAGGCAGGAGAGTCACCTGACTTATAAAGCCCTTACAATCAGATGATGCTAGTTGTCATGCAGAGATGCCCTCGCTGTTCACAAGCATATACAGCCCAATCCTCCAAAGCCTTGCCATGTACAGAGCCTCCAGTGTGCTAGCAAACAACAATTTGAAATGCCATTAAACCAGAACAAGGTGTCATAGCCTTCATATTGTCACAAGGTGTGCTGGTTTGAACTAACTGGAGGATTTGAATGTGAAATTGGACTTATAGGCTGAGAAAGGAAAACACTCCAATGTCTCCTTCACTCATTTGTTTACTGAAATGGTATAAAGTTAGAATCCAGACAAAGATGAGACAGAGCACTTTGCACCGCAGCTGCTGCTGCAAATCTGCCCCTGCCTTCTTAGCTGGATCTGAATAATCTGAATAATTTTGCAAACTTCTTTCCTGCTGCTAATCCCCCTGGCTGATCTACTTTCACTTATCTGGCATGTAAGACAGACAGTGAGAGAAGACTGGGAAGTGGTAGGGTGGTTGGAAAACCCCTCTTAGGGACCCTGATCTCTGAGAGGGGTGTGGTGTTTCTGTATTACCTTTTTACTGTGTACATCTGTAAATATCTGTTATACATTGTAAATATCTGCTTGTATATTGTGCAAAGCTGTAAATATAAAGCTTCATTTCCTTAACTTCCAGCCGACTGAGTCGTAGCCTGGGTTATTTCAAAGCGTGGGTGGGCGGGGAACTGCCGAACCACCACACAAGGGCTTTGGAATGCAATGGGCAGGGTCACTCAGAATAATTTTTGACAGAATATGGAGACCTGCTGTCCTAAAAACCCTGCCGTGGGATAAAAATGGCACTAAGCAAGTGCATTTATCAAGCCACAACCTGAAAGCTCCATGCGAATAAAACTGGAATCTGGGGAGCAGGATGAAAGTGTTAAGAGACAGAATCATTTTTGTGTGCTGATTTCAAGCGGGTAAGCAGGTATCCCTTCCTCTCCCAGGATCCTTCCCATTTTGTTTTGATGTTCAGTAGCTGGCATGTAGGAGTTAGGGCTGTCATCCTGGCTGTTACAAGGACACGTCGGGGGTGAGTCTGTGAGGAATATTCAGCTAGCTCACTGACACCCAGGTGCAGCTGCTTGAGCTTGGCTGGAGATGTTTTTAGCTTCCGAAATTAATAATTTGAAAATTATGCTCTCTCTGCTCACAATTACTTTATTCTGCCTCCAGAAGTAAAAAGAAACTGTTCAAAACAGCAGTTGCTACATCAACCTAGACCTCATTAAGCGGTATTGTAATGCACAAGCACAGGTACTTGTGTCACTGATGCTATTTTATAACTGCTTAACTGCAGAAGTAATGATACAGCAGAAGGTGGGAGGCAACATTAGCACTGATCTTTATTCTGCCTGATGTTTTCAGGTTGCATCAGATTTTCTCTTTATTCTATATGCGCTGCAATGTAGTGCATTAAATCTCAAGAGTGAAAATTAAGAGCAGCTACTGTCACATGCATAAAAATTAGAGTAGATTTTATTTTTTTTTTTAAACAAGGACAAGTTGCTAAAAGGAATATTAAGCCGTGCCTTCAAAAATGTAGTAAGCTCTTAAAGTGGGTTCAAGCCAGCCTCTTCAGTAAAGACTTGGTTGAAGTTGCTAAAAAATGGAGTAAGCTCTTAAAGTGGGTTCAAGCCAACCTCTTCAGTAAAGACTTGGTTGAAGTTGCAGGGCTTTTTTTTTTTCTTTTTTTCCTTGATTTGTTTAAATTAGGAGAGAATGTTGAGGAGTGATTTACATTTAACTCATCCCTTGTGAAGATACAGTAACTCCTTGCCAATGCACTGTATTAAAGACATTGTTTTATAATGAGATGTGAAGCAAAGGGAAACACATTTGCAGAGGTTGTGGGAATGAAAACCTGGAAGGCTCACATGGAATTTCAGATCCACATCAAACACTGCGAGCAATAGAAAGTTCTCTATGCATATTTCCCAAACAGCCAGCAGCTCTGGTTTTCCAGTGCCCTGGGTTACATTTTAATCCAAAGGCATAACACTCTCACTGTTTAAATAGATGATCAATCAGAAAGGCCATTCTTGGGTTCACTTACACTCCACATAGCCATGGTCAACCATTCAGTACCTTTGACCTGACCTTTGAACGGCAAAACGCAAAGACAGCAACAGCTGGGTTTAGAAAGAAAAGCACCTAACAAAAAGGCAGAGAAACATTTTCATAACAATAGGAACCGTTTCATAAAATGCTGACTACGAGCTAGACAGAAATTTGCCCATTATGGGATGAAACTGTTCAAAGGTTCACTCGAATTCGAGGAAAGTTTTGATGGGCAGCAGCTGCTGAAAGCAAAAGCTTGCAGGGGTTAACTTCAAACCACGAAATAATTATTAGGTTAATGACTCTGGCCTGCTAACAGAGACTGTTTTTCTCTGGTGATTATGCTAGGATATTGACTTTGCCGTTTTTAAAGGCAGTGTTCTTGATCTGGAATGGAAAATACTACATACATGCGCCAGGGAAATATGGAGGTAATTCAGTCAGTCACATGCTGGGCAGCTTTTCTTAAATCAGGACTTTGAAATGAATGTGTCTTTCAGGCCTGGCATATGTTTGTTATTTGTGTGATTTTCTAGGGGTCCTGTGATTAAAATACCTGTTTGCCAATTGCCTCATTTGTCTTGGTTTATCAGATTACAAGATTAAATTACAGACTTCCAACCTCTAAGGGAGTTTGGATGTAATTCACTTCTCACTCCCTCCCTCCCTCCCTCTCAATGAGATTCCATTAATTTCTAATCCTCTGAACTAACTTTAAATTCATTTCATGGAAAAGTAATCAAACCAAGTCAAAGACCAGTAGATGCTTTCAGTCATAGAGGTCTTGGTACAGATTTGCAAACCAGTGCATCTTTTCCACGTTTGCTATCTTCATGAATTTACTAATTCTACAAACAATTAAGTTACCAGCTCTTTGAAAACAGAGGTCCAAAGTTACATCTGTCTCATGGGAAGGGGAATTCACCAAAAAGTCCCAGAGGGCACATTTCTTGCAATGCTGAAACAGTAATTGGCATTTCTTTGCCCGGTGTCTGGGAAGCATATGATACACTCTCAATTATAGGTAAGTGGTTTGTACAGCTGGATTTTTCTCCTCCCCACCCCCCCAAAAAAAAAAAAAAAAAAAAAAAAAAAA
>VWZI01019181.1:149348-164272 GCA_013396835.1 Psilopogon haemacephalus
CTGGTCAACTTTGGCAGATAATGTGGCCACAGAACCAGAATTCAGACTGCAAGTCAGTGTCATTATGAACATTCTATTATAGTATAGGCTGCCATTATAGACTTAGAGGTGTTAGCTGCCTGCATTCCCTCTCCTCTCAACAGCAGATGCACAGAAAGAGAAACCTCCTGTGAGAAATTTCTGATATGATGCCCAGTGGAGAGCACAAACTCCTGAGGTCTTTTTTTCAGAAATGCTGGCCTTCAGAAAAAGAAAAAGAAAAAGAAAAAAAAAAAAGGGATGCTGATTAAATTTCTTGATGAAAGCCAAAATTGAAAACTTTAAAACTTGGCAGTGATAAGGAAGAATGAAGATTTTCTGAACTGTCAGCATTTCAGAGCTGAAGCACATCTCCCCGAGCAGCACTGAGCTCAATGTTTTTCCCCTCATAGACTCATACCTTTCATAATGGGCCAGCAGACCCATTATGGGTATCTGAATTACATTTTTACATTTTTGTAGCTGCACAGGTTTCCTTTTTTTTTTTTTTTTTTTTTTTTTTTTTTTTTTTTTTTTTTTTTTTTCTGCTGGGTTTTTTTGTTGGTGTTTTTTAATTCTGTTTTTCATTCAGTCTGGGCTTTTGCTGTGTGCATTCCTAACACTGTTAATAAACCTATTTTGCATTTCTGCTTGGTTTACTTCAAAATGCAGACAAGATGACATTTTATAGGTGCTATGTGGATGATATTGCTATGGGGGAGACAAAGTCCAGGCTTCAAGTAGCTGATACTACCCTCAAAATGCTGGAAAATATTGATTCTATCATAATGACTTAAAAAAAAAGAAAAAAATTCTCCAAAGAGAGCTAGTCTTCAAATATCTAAAAAGTCTCAAATTAAAATATTCAGGCTTAGTATATTTGCAAAGCAGTCATGGAGGGGATCAGGGTGGCAAATCATTGTGCATCCTGGCACACATTTCTCTACGCACACGTCTGAAAACAGCACCTGCAGAAATGGCTCTGTAAAAAATCCCAGTGACTGCAGCTGAGAGCAGAGTTTCATCCCCCTCTACTAATCTTGGCAGGATAAAAGCAAATCCAGCTGCAGGGAATAAGCTCAGGTATGTGTTACTGCTACAGATGCTAACCATGGCACACACCTTGGTTAAAACATTGCTGCAATGGCTGCTTTGTATGAGTCAGGAATGGCAACTCATTTCTCTCAGGAAGCAGATATATTGTGGAGGTCACCAGCCTCCCTGCGAGCACTGAAGGATATCCCTGCCCTTCTGGAGGGCAAGGATGCTATCCAGAAGGACCTGGACAGGCTGGAGAGGTGGGCACAAGCCAACCTCATGAGGTTCAACAAGGCTAAGTGCAAGGTCCTGCAGCTGGGTTGAGGCAATCCCAAGCACAAATCCAGTTTGGGCAGTGACTGGCTGGAGAGAAGCCCTGACAAAGGGACCTGGGGGTGCTCAACATGAGGCAGCATTGCACTTGCAGCCCAGAAAGCCAACAAGAGCCTGGGCTGCATCAAGAGAAGTGTGGCCAGCAGGATGACGGAGATGATTCTGCCCCTCTGCTCCATTCTGGTGAGACCCCATCTGGAGTACTACATCCAGTTCTGTAGCCCCTATTACAAGAGGGATGTGGACATGCTGGAGCATGTCCAGAGAAGGGCCACGAGGATGCTCAGAGGGCTGCAGCACCTCTGCTGTGAGCACAGACTGAAAGAGTTGGGGCTGTGCAGTCTGGAGAAGAGGAAGCTCCCAGGTGACCTTCTTGTGGCCTTCCAGAATCTGAAGGGGGCCAACAGAAAAGCTGGGGAGGGACTTTTTAGGCTATGAGGTAGTGCCAGGACTAGGGGGAATGGAGCAAAGTTGGAGGTGGAGAGATTCAGCCTGGATATGAGGAGGAAGTTGTTGAGCATGAGAGTGTTGAGAGCCTGGAATGGGTTGCCCAGGGAGGTGGTTTGGGCCAGTTCCCTGGAGGTGTTTGCAACCAGGCTGGCAGAGGCTGTGGGCAGCCTGATGTAGGGTAGGGTGTCCCTGGTCCCTTCCAACCCTGACTGATTCTATGATTCTATGCACTTGCACAGAGTGACCCAGCTGGAACATCTGTCTTGGCACAAGGCATCCATTGCTCTGTGTTGGTACACCAACCTGAGGTGAATTTTTAAGTGTGTGTTGGCTCTTGGTTTCTGTGCTACAGCTTTATAACTCTCTCTGCTCTAGTCCCATCCCTGTGCTTTACAGAAGCAGCTGACAAGTCGCAATTGTGGTGCCAGGCGATGATAACCTTGAGTATAAAATTGCCATGATAACATTTAGTCATGGTAGGACTCCAGGAGACAAAAAATGGGCTTCTGTGTTTGGGAGATTGCCAGCTGTGGAAGACAGAACTGTCAAGATAAAGTATCTAAGGAATGAGGTGTTTAGAAGAGGGAAAGGGATATCCATCTTTCACTAAGATACATTAGGAAGCCATTAAGGAAGAGGTAAAGAAGTTTATAGTGGAATTTGCTGGAGACACAAATGTGTAAGCCCTACCATTTAAGCCTGATAATTGACAGAGCAGCACATCTGCAGCAGCTGAAAGATGCCTTTCTAAACAATTCACTAAAGGGATGGAGGGGCTGGGAACTGAACTAAATGGATCGCTTCAGGAGCAAGAATTTTGGGCCCCTTCATTCACTCTGCCTCTTAGCAGTCAAAAAAAAAAAAAAAAAGAGAGCATTGAGCCTTTTCAAAGAAAAAAATCTGCCTCTGGAAATTCTTTCTCAAAATGCCTGAGAGGAAATTTGAAAGGTGCTGTGCAGTCAGTTCAAAAACTAACAGAGATAATCAGCTTCCAGCTGGTAACTGCACAGAAGCTGAATGTGGACTTTCCTATGTGCAGCACTTTCCTCAGCTTCCTTCCCCATCTCTCAGGGGCATGATTAATTCATTTACTTATGTGTAATTAATTTGCTTATGTATACATACATGCATAATACAGCATTAGATGGAGACTTAAGAAAACTTTCTTTTTGTGAATACTCTTTCTGATTACAGAGGAATGGCACAGTATTTTCATTTCTGACCTTGTGACACAGTATTTTCATTTCTGACCTTGTGATTTTGGTTTCATTTTAGATTTTTAGTAGACCAAACCACCTGATGATGACCATGTTTCAAGTAGCAGACTGCTCATCATTCCAGTTCTCTGCTGAGAAATCCCAGTGCTGACGACTTCCCAGCCATTCCATTCAGCTGACTGAATTTTTCAACTTCAGTATTCTACCTAGGGCAGATGCTCAGTGAGGCAGCTAAGGCCCTGCCAGCCTGCATCAGCTGATGATGTGGTTCCCCCCTGAACGATCCAGTTCAGGACATTTGGGTTTAGTGTTGCACAAATGCATAAAAAGGCATCAGTGCAAGGGGAAGAAATGCTGGGCAGAGGGGAGCCTTGCAGGGGTGGGAATTGTTTTCTTTTCTTCAAGACAGGGAAAGGCTCCATTTGGATTCAGCATATCACTGCATCTTCCAAAACTATTGAAATGCTGCAGGGCTTGCTGGAAGACTTAAAAGACAAAAGCAAAGGCAGAGGCTGAGGTATGCAGCAAGGAAGACACAGCCTGATAAATCTGCAGCAAACATGGTTAGCTAGAGCAGTCTGTGGGGCATGGCTAGTGAGAGAGGTTAATGAGGAATGCACCAAGAGGGCATCCTGGGCAGAACCATGAGAGGAGTCAGCAGCAAGCTCAGCAAGAGGGAAAAACACCACTGGTGATGGATGATGAGTTAATTTAACAGAAACGGCAGCTGAGATCTCCCTTCCCAGCAGCAGAACAATGCCCATCTAGAGTTTGGGTAGTGCCAAAAAACAGACATCTTCTTGTGTGTGGAGCATCCCTCCCTTCGTTGGAAATAGTCTGTGGCAGCAAGTGGTGAGGAGGGTGGGAGAGGAAGGCAGGCCAGGGGCATTTTAGCTCTGCAAGCCTCGAGCCTCAAAGCTAAGGCTTTCCAAGTGCTGTTCCCCTTGGTGTGTCCAGCCTCTAAACTGTTTTGTCCTCTTCCTTTGCCCTGCTTCTGCTGAGAAGCTCTCCAGTAAATTCCTTCCTTTAACTGATGGCTTGGCACCAGAGGCACAGATCCAGTGTCTGAGAGTGCTGCACAGGCACCTGAGACAGGGTCACTGCTGCTCATTTACTCTGAGGAAGGATCTCTTCAAAGCTGAACCCCAACTCGGTGCTCTGCAAGCACCGCAAAAGGACCACAAAGTGAGACCTGGCTTGTGACATAACTCCATGGCAGTAGGAGATATTTTAGAGGAAAGAAGCTTTGGCCAGCACTCCTAGAAAACTGTATTTACAGTTGAAAGACCAAGGCAGGGTCTACCCAGAGCCAGATGAAGAAGCAGTTGCTCAGCTGCGGGCTGAAATGAGCCCATGTCCTGCCACCTGCTTTGCCTGTGCCAGAGCACCAGACAGCTGAGCTGGCAGCTCTGCCACCACTGCTGCTGCTGCTCAAACCAACACAAGGAGGATCTTCAATGCCACCACTGCTGCTGCTGCTCAAACCAACACAAGGAGGATCTTCAATGCCACCACTGCTGCTGCTGCTNCCAGATGAAGAAGCAGTTGCTCAGCTGCGGGCTGAAATGAGCCCATGTCCTGCCACCTGCTTTGCCTGTGCCAGAGCACCAGACAGCTGAGCTGGCAGCTCTGCCACCACTGCTGCTGCTGCTCAAACCAACACAAGGAGGATCTTCAATGCCACCACTGCTGCTGCTGCTCAAACCAACACAAGGAGGATCTTCAATGCCACCACTGCTGCTGCTGCTGCTCAAACCAACACAAGGAGGATCTTCAATGCCACCACTGCTGCTGCTGCTCAAACCAACACAAGGAGGATCTTCAATGCCACCACTGCTGCTGCTGCTGCTCAAACCAACACAAGGAGGATCTTCAATGCCACCACTGCTGCTGCTGCTCAAACCAACACAAGGAGGATCTTCAATGCATGAAGGAGCAGTCGCTGTCGTGGAGGAGCACAAAGAGGGAGTGAACATCTCCTGGCACCCAGGCAAAGTACCCCCCTGAGCACTCCTGTGGCAGCAGTTGCCAGAGATGAGGCCAGATGCAGCTCCTCCTCAAGAGGACATAACTAACATGATTCAAACATGTGTGTGTGGGGGTGGGTAACTCCCAAGCCATCACATTTATTTTTGCTTGCTTTAAAAGAAACAGGAAGCAAACAACAACAACAACAAAAAGTGCATATGGAAACGTATAAAGGGGAAGAAACAGAATGCAGCTCTCATAAACTTTTGAATTGAACACTGAAATAAATAGAAACCTTTTCTAGATGGGGCGATGGACCTGCTTGTCTGCAGACCCTCAGAAGAGAACGAAGACTCGGATTTTGTGCCAGGGCAAAACTGGGACAGGCACCTGGTTCCCCACTTATGTGCTGAGCCAGAGCAAGGCGTAACTTGCCTTTCCATCTGGCCTTTCATCTGGACGTTTCCACTTCCCTTTGAAGTTGAGCCTCTGCCTTTTGATTTGCAGCGTTTGAGCGGGGACGCCACTGCTGCATCAGATGATTTCAGGGAGGGAGCAGCACAGTGCTTGGGTTTACCGCGGGTTCTGTAATAGCAACATCACTCACAGATAACTTTGTTTCGCTGGCTGGTATTAAGAAAAATGGTCGCCTGCAGAATGATGCACAGGTCTGTCAAACGTACACACACACACACATGCCCTTTGGACGTGAAAATGATTCTGTTTTATAGCACCAATTCGGTGATACAAAGTTCATAAATTTGTATTAGGCGTGTGAGTGCATCATTCCAATCCTGTGGTGTGAAATCACAGGAGGAAAGAACCCAATTTAATGAAAATGAAAAAAAAAAAAAAACAAAAAAAACCCAAAAAACCAAAACAACAAAACAACCCTGAAGAAACCAAAAACCACCACTGGAAGTTTTGCGTAAAAATCAATGGCAGGATATGACCCACAGGTTGAAAACTTTAAGCATGTAAAAAGGACTTAGAATCACTCAGGGTTGGAATGGACCACAAGGATCACCTAGTTCCAACCCCCCTGACATGCCCAAGGACAGCCTACCCTACATCAGGCTGCCCACAGCCTCAGCCAGCCTGGCTGCAAACACCTCCAGGAATGTGGCAACAAACACCTCCCTGGGCAACGCATTCCAGGCTCTCAACACTGTCATGCTCAACAACTTCCTCCTAACCTCCAGGCTGAATTTCCTCACCTCCAACTTTGCACCATTCCCCCTAGCCCTGTCACTCCCTGACAGCCTAAAAAGTCTCTCCTCAGCCTTTTTTTTAGGCCCCCTTCAGATCCTGGAAGGCCACAAGAAGGTCACCTGGGAGCCTCCTCTTCTCCAGACTGCACAGCCCCAACTCTTTCAGGCTGTGCTCACAGCAGAGGTGCTGCAGCCCTCTGAGCATCCTCGTGGCCCTTCTCTGGACATGGTCCAGCATCTCCACATCCCTCTTGTCCCAGGGGCTCCAGAACTGGATGCAGTACTCCAGGGCAGAGTAGAGGAGGAGAATCACCTCCCTGGCCCTGCTGGCCACACTGCTCCTGCCGCAGCCCAGGCTCTTGTTGGCTTTCTGGGCTGCAAGTGCACACTGCTGCCTCATGTAGAGCTTCTCGTCCACCAGCACCCCCAGGTCCCTCTTGTCAGGGCTGCTTTCCAGCCAAGCACTGCCCAACCTGGATTTGTGCTTGGGATTGACTTCAATCTTCACAGTGAGGATTGTGGTTCTGGCCACTAAAATAATAGCAAGTATTAACTGTTCTGGCCACTAAAATAATAGCAAGTATTAACTGTTCTGGCCACTAAAATAATAGCAAGTATTAACTGCCTCATCTCAACAGTTTTACGAGACCATAATCTGGTTTTCTGAAGTGGCTAAACTACAAGGTCAAAGCCTGGGCAGTTTATCTCAATGAGTGACCTGGAATATTGCCCACTAAAACAGAAGGGGTGGCAGGATTATCAGCTGACCGCAAACAGTAGTATATACTAAACTAAAATGTTAAGCAATTGAGCAGGAGCAACCAGAAGAGAAAAAATTGGCTGTAATCATTAGAGCAGCCAGAAGGACTTTTTCTGGTTTTGGACTCAAAGCTGAAAGAACATTAAATTTGTAACTATCTAGTAGGCAAGAGGCCACACCAGACAGCTGATTTATTTGGGTCTGCTATAATGCCTCAACTTTGTCCTAGCCTGCAGAAAATACTGGGGAGTGTGTGATGGATATACTTCATGTAAATTAGAGGCCATGAAAAAAAAAAGTAAATGATACCTATGTGGCTAATTTTCTTTGTTGTGCTGTAGACAATGCACTGCTTCCGTTTCCCTTCTGGAGAGCACCAACTCCCCAGCCCTCCATGTCCTGAAGCAAGCAGGATTCAATCACTGAAATGAGTTCAGCAGAAATTCCCAGGGAAAGGGAAAGCTTAAAAATGAGTTTGAAGTAGCAAGTGGTTATGCTCTACATAGAATCATAGAATGGTTTAGGTTGGATGGGACCTCAAAGACCATTCAGTTCCAAACCCCCTGTGCCATGGGCAGGGACACTTCCCACTAGAACAGGATGCTCAAGACCTCATCCAGCCTGGCCTTGAACACCTCCAGGCAGGGGGCAGCCACAACCTCCCTGGGCAACCTGTGCCAGTGTCTCATTGCAAAGAACTTCCTCCTAACATTCTGTTTAAAGCTCCCCTCTGCCAGTTTAACCCCATCATCCCTTGTCCTGCCATTACAAGACCTTGCGAATAGTCCCTCCACCAGCCCTCCTGTAAGTCCCTTTCAGATACTGGAAGGCTTCTATAAAGTCTCCTGGAAGCCTTCTCTTCTCCAGGCTGAAAAGCCCCAACTCTCTCAGCCTGTCCTCATCGCAGAGCTGCTCCAGCCCTCTGAGCATCTTGGTGACCTCCTCCGGCCTCTCTCCAACAGTTCCACTTCCTTCTTGTGGTGCATGACAGCTGTCTTATTTCTCTATTGTGTCTCAAAAATACAGCAGATATTAAAAAAAAAAAAAAAATTACTGTAGTGGTGATGGAACAAAACTTCTTGAATGTGACCTTTGTAAGACTTTTTACTTGCTATTAGGTTCTGCCGTTGTGATTGTTTGCTTGCTTGCAGAAGTGGTTGTTACATAGGACAACGTAGCAAAAATAATTTTAATGAGATGGAGCAGCAGAATTCCTGAGACTGCTGAATGTGCAGCAACAATCAGATTCAACAAAACCACAAAACCTTCTGAAGGTGTTAGAAAGGGCAGGATTTCCTTTCCCAGTATATTGAAATAAATCAGCCCTTTTTTAGTTGCAGGACAAGAATAACATGTAGATTGGATTAATGTTCCTCTTCAACGTAAAGAAAAGGAAAAGATGTTGAAAGAAAAGGGGACAGGAGCTGGTTCTACCCATGCAAAACTACTTTCATGATGGACAGTTGGGTTTTGAATCTGCTTTAGGAGAGAACAGATATTTTCACCATGTCCTTCGCTTACATCAGAGTAAGGAATTGCAAAGGCTCAGGGTCCCACTCTCCATCTTCAACTGCTCTACTCTCAGGAGTCCTGAGCACAGTCCTGTAGAACTCATATTTCCTTCCCCTGTGATAGATGGACCACTTGGTAGATAAAGAACTGGCTTGATGGCTGCACCCAAAGAGTGGCTGTCAATGGTCCATGTCTGAGTGGAGGCCAGTGACAAGTGGAGTCCCTCAAGGATCAGTAGTACTGGGACCAGTCTTGTTTAACATCTTTGTTAGCAACAAGGACAGCAGCATTGAGTGCACCCCCAGCAAGTTTCCTGATGACACCAAGTGGTGAGGTGCAGCAGATATACCAGAGGGAAGAGATCCATCCTAGGAGACTTTGACAGGATGGAGAGGTGAGCCCATGTCAGCTTCCTGAGGTTCAACAAGTGCAGGGTGCTGCAGCTGGGTCAGGGCAATGCCAGGCACCAATATAGAATGGGCAGTGACTGGCTCGAGGGTAGCCCTGAGGAGAGGGACAATTCTGTGATCCACAATTTTAAACACACTCTTTCATTGCTTGTTACACAAAATCTATGCACCTACAAGTGCTTTGAAGAGGCTTCCCTTTCTCTTTAAGCAGGAAGCACTGCCATGTTCCAGAAGCTTCTGCTCACACCTGGGGAAGGCAGGCACATGTGACATTGCCTCTTCTCAGCCATTCTGCAGAGCCCTGAAGGCAAACTGAGATGCTGGTTCCTAGTATTAATATAATTATTCATACGAAAGTAGGAAAAACAAGGCATGGGGCAGCAGTAGAGCTCTCTCTTGACATTCCTACTAATTATCTCCAGTGGTGGATTAAACACTTGTAATATAAAATTGAAAATTTTGAATTTTAAGAGAGACCTTACTGCTTTCTATGATGCTTCATTCCAGGTAACTTATTATGAGGAGCACCTGCTGCCACAAGCATTCCTTGGCATGATCATGGGTAATTAAGCCTGGTACCAGCCTCCCTCATTATGAGTTCCTTAGACTATTTATTATTTTCTTCATTAATGTTCATGGGACTTGCATCTACGCATAGAGAGGAGAACAGAGCCTGGCTTGGGTCTGCTGCTTGGCAAGACTCCAGTTAAGTTAAACTCAGGAATTCGTCTTCGAGCTGATATGCGACAACACATTCAATAATGACCAGTTTCAGCTTCAGAGTGAAGCTGAAGTTGTACAGCTGCATTGCCAACACCCAAAGAGCAGCTCACACGTGCAAAATATATTAGCTGCAATAATGGGAGCTACTTACATTAAAGCATCCTGAAAGCCTTATAGGAAACCTTCCCTCTTATGTTAGCAAGATGATTTATACATGTATTTGCAACGTGTCTCTTAAGTTCTCCTTTCAGGAATCAAAGTGTACTAAAGTTTCACATTCCCAAGCTCCTTTTATTTCAACATGAAAGCGATTAAAGATGTTTATCTGAGCTAGAAAACCTTAAGACAAGACGGTACTGCTTTCATTGTAGGAACAATTAAATCCATCCCAGGGGGACACCAGCCACACAAAAGTATTTGAGAACTCTCCATTAGCCCACTTGCCATTTTCTTAACAAGAGCCCCTGATGCATAAACAAATAGCATAAGTGTGGCAGGAAATACAACTGAAGGAACAAGGAAATTTGCTGGAGGAACAATTTTCCTGATTCTAGTGACTGTGCAGGACTTTATAAGGATGATTTCCCCACCCCCTTCTCATGAAAAAGAGCAGGTACTCAGTTCCTTTGGTTTAAGGTGAAATTTTATTTGATGCAGATTGAAAACACAGGGGTTGAATGCAGAAAAAAAAAAATAATGTACATGCAGTTGTCCATATTTTTTTTCAAGGACCAAATTAGTTTTGGCCATAGTAGTCAAAAGGCCAAATTGTAGTCACTGACCAAGTTTTTTTTTTTAATGAAAGCCATAGATCCACTTCACAGAAGGAATCAATGCCTCCTCTAAAGGACTGACAAATGAAAGTTGCATTAACAGCAGCAGCAATAACATAAGCTGTGATTACAAACGCTAAGCCTGGCTTTGCAAATCCTCATGTCCAAGACCACTGTCTTTGACAAAGCATCTGCCTTACAGCATGCCACTCTGGGCTTCCAAAGCAAGGTTGCCTGCTGCTGTGTGCTTCTCTGATTTCCAGGGATTGTAGAGGGACACAGAGAAAAGGCCAAGCATAGAGCTGAAATCCACACATTGCACTAAAACGGGCGGGAGGAAGAGCATTGCAATGATGCACCGGCAGGAAAAGAGCTAACAGAGGATGTATTGCTGAGAGCCAGCAGCAGCCCTGGGACTGCTGCAGCCCAGAGGCTCAATTTGCAATCACTCTGCTGCCTGAGTGTCAAAACCATTTGGACCTCTAGGGTTTACAGAGTGATAAACAACTCTGCTTTGTCATTTCATGCCAAATTCATTGTATTTTTGCAATGGAGGCTATAACTGATATGCAGTTAGAGGAGATGGACACACTCTGGAGTTGGCAGCAATGGTGGGTTGGAAAGCAGTGAGCTCAGAGGGGTGGGAGTGTGCACAGCAACCTCTACAGCTGCAAACAGAACAGGGCTAATGGGCTCTCATGCAAGCTCCTGGAAATCAGAGTTGAAAGAGTTTGAAACTTCGTTGGATGTAGGCAAAGGAATAATAAATTTCTTCAATGCATAGACCTTGGCAGAAACCTTAAAAAAAAAAAAAGAAAGTTAAGGAAATTCTTGTACAATATGAGTTTACCTGGAAGCTGGTACAAGGGTTGAAAATCACTGCCCTAGGTTGAGAGCCAAATTCTGGCTTGCAAAGGCTACCAGAATGAGAGATGAGACCTCTTCCAATCTGGCTCATTCTATTCTATGAGACAAGCAGCAGGTGGCTGTACCATCTGCAGCGATCACTACAGGACAGCCCAGCAGATGAAAGGGCTCTAGGTCTGAGCTTCTCAAAGATGCATCAGCCTTTACTGGTCTAAAACAGTCACTGTTGTTCCCTTGATGGGATTTTACTACTTTTCCAGAGCAGAATGGGTGTCGAATTCCTACTGAGTTCAAATCATATCCACTTCCAGGGAAGTTAAATGCTCTAAATGTTTGTCTTACACTGGTGTTTGTGTAGAACTCACCAGTGAGCTGTTGGCATAACAGAGATTTGACCAGTCCATTTTGTCTTGGTATAGCCCCAACATGGTGACTGCTGTTGTCATCTGGGAAACTGGTCCCATGCCATGATCTCATTTCATGGACACCACTAAATAACAATAATAGGGGGAAGTGCCTCTGACCTCCAGGTCCCTGCCACTACTGATTGTTTTTTCACTGAGGTCTTGTCAGGTTCATAAGCTTGGCAGGTTCCATTTTTGCAGGCAGGAATGCATTTCCTTCACCAGGTCTCTCCAAAGCTCTTACAGCTGTAGTTTGCTTCCTAAGTAATCTCACCATGGTACAGGATTCCTCTGTTACTGCACTGCCCTTGACTATTCTGCATGGAAGAAATCAAATACTTCTCACCAGAGGATAAGAAATTCTTCTGCTCCCCAGCGTAGCAGCTCGCTGATTTGTGGGCAAGCAGTGATGCATGCATTCAACAGACATTAATTTAGGCTTTTTATTTATTTATTTTTTAAATAAAGCATTAGCAGAAACTGGTCAGCAGGCTACACTCCAAAAGCACCACAGGCTTTGAACAAGGATAATTCACTTGCATTAAAAGGACTCTAAGGTTTGCCCCAACATGACGAGCAGCAAATGAAATCAGCTTCCCCATTCAACCCCCTCACTATGCTGGTAATAAAGACAAATACATTTGAGCAGATTCCCAGCTGGATCGATAGCAATTTGAGAAGCTGGGAGATCTCACCCACCTTGGTACTGCAAGCCAAATTTCCATGGGGATTGCAGTCCAACTTCTCACAAGTGTGCACAGGGTCTTGTGCCCCCAAAAAAATCTGCTTCTCATGTGTGCAGGTGGCAAAATCGTAGGCTGGAAAATTAATCACTTGGGTTACTTGAGCCAGATCCTGCTCTTTCTGGGTGTAAAAATACTGCAGGGTCCACAGGTAGAAAAAAGGAGCAAAGTGTGCTAGATGCCTCCTTCAGCCTCTTGCAGTTTTGAGAGCCTCTCATTTCCATTACCTGCTTCAGGTGAGGAGTAGCTGAGGGACCTGGGGAGAGCTCATTGCTCTCTGCAACTCCCTGAAAGGAGGCTGCAGTGAGGTCAGAGTTGGTCTCTTCTCCCTGGTGTCAGATAATACAATGAGAAAAAAAAAAAGGCCTGGGGCTGTGCCAGGAAGCATTTACGTTGGATATAAGAAACAATTTCTTTGCTACAAGAGTGGTTAGGAATTGGCACAGGCTGCCCAGGAAGGTGGTGGAGTTTCCATCTATGGAAGCATTCAAGCAATTTGTGGCCATGGCACTTTGGGACACAGCTTAACGGCCACAGTGGTATTGGGTTAAGGGTTGGCCTTGAATATCTTAAAGAGCTTTTCCAACCAAGACAATTCTATGACAACAAAATATTACTCACTCACGAGCTTCCAGTTCAGCCGAGTACTTAAAGACATTGTAAGCAAGCAGAAAGAAGCATCTAAACAGAGAGAAGCTCAGCCTAAGCCAGGTGACCCAGCCAACAACCATAGATGATGTCAGGATGATCATCAAGACTAACCCTACCTAGCCGGGGGGCCAGCAGGCCCCCCGGCCTTTAGATCACCTCCACCATTCACCCAGTGTGCACCATGGGGACTCACCAGTGATGATGTGAGGAAGATCCCTCTGCCCAGTTGGGCAAGCTTGAGGCTTCTGCCTTTCCTGGAGCCGATTAAATAGGGGAGTGGGTAGCGAGGGGCAAAGTGGTCACAGCTGGGGTGGGAGGAGACTCCAACAGCACTCAGGTGCTCTGGGTTTGGGGGGGAAAAGGGAAAAATGTGGTGTGGAGTGGGAAAGGAGTACATATGGTGGAGAAGGGGAAGTGGTGCTGAAAGGGGGGAGATGGAAAAGAGGGAGGTGGAGGTGAAAAGAGGAAGATTGGGGAAAAGGAAGGAGATGGAGAGGAAAGGAGGAAGATAGGAGGAAATAGATGGAGAGAAGAGAAGGGAGAAGGAGGATTTAAAAATACTGTAAAAGAGAAAAATAGGGTGGTCCTGCTCTGGCAGGGGGATTGGACTAGATGATCTTTCGAGGTTTCTTCCAGCCCCTAACATTTGTGTGGTTTTCACAAGGACTAAGTGGATACAAGGCTGGATGAGGTTCTGGGCAGCCTGATCTAGGGTAGGGAGTGTCTGCCCATGGCAGGGGGATTGGAACTAGATGATCCTTGTGGTCCCTTCCAACACTGACTGATTCTATGATTCTAATATATATTATAATTGCAGAGAAGTTTTTTCATGGACTTTACAGTTTGTGATTCACAGAATCCCAGGCTCCAGCACACTGAGCTTGCCCTCAAGCCTGCCCCCTTACAGGCTACAGATGGGGAATAGCCTCACCAAGAAAAGCTGCCCAGATTATTGTCCTTGGTTCAGCACAGGGTTAGACCATCAAAAAGACAGAGGGCTGGTAGAAGATCATCTGCAAAGCATTTGCCACCCTGTGTGCACGCTGCCATTTCGTGCTGGCTCTGTTGGTGGGCAGTGAGTGGGTGCCTGGCAATTTTTAATAACATTAAAATAATGTTATAAAGTGCCTAACAATATCAGAGACCGTAAAACCAGTGTGTATTATTTTTCTTTTCTAAAGCATCCACCAGGTGTCAATACTACAGGAAGCTTTCAGGAATTGATTTTCCTGACCAGCTCCCTGGAGAAGGAGGGACCAAGAGGTTTCTGCTGTCGCCCACAGGTCACAATACAAACGGAGAACACTTCTGTTTCCTCCAGATGTTTTTGGTGCCTGTGCCTCTCTGCGTTCCCAGAGCAATTGCTTTGTTTTCCACCTGGGTGTTTTGCAGGCCGTCATCGTCTGTTAATCTAAAAAAGCCAGCATAACCTGCCCCTGTCACCATCACTGTCGCTGGCACCTTGATGTGTCAATATTGTATGCTGCAGATGATTGCCCTTAAGGGACAGTCGTAGTTTTACTCCATAGGAAATGTGAGCCACACCAAGGACATCTCTGCAAAGTGGCACTTTAGCTGAAATCGTTCCCAAGTGATGCTCCATCTAGGGCAAAACCACCTTTAAGCACTTTCAATCAAACTTAGTTCCTGAGCCCAGCTTCTCCCAGGCTCCCTATCGAACTCTGTACCTGAAAGGGATGAAATCGCTCAGCCCCCGTCCTGCCTCCTCTAGTGTACAGATCAGTGTTTACATCTCTGCTTGCACTGAGACTAATTTATAATTTAACACTGTTGAGACCAGCCCTGACAATGTAAACACAGCATATTGATGACCTGCAAAAAGAAA
>VWZI01019181.1:164313-179411 GCA_013396835.1 Psilopogon haemacephalus
AAAAAGAGAAGCTCTCTCCTGTGCCAAGTGCCTGTGGCTCTGTTTACGCTGGAAATGCATTATTAAAGAACGTGTGTGGTCAAGCTAGAGCCTGGCTGCTGCTGAGCCATCCATTTTGCTATGGGTCATTTCTTTGTTTCCCCTCACATAGTCTCCTAATCCAGCAACTGATCAAGTTTCATCCTTTCGCTTCAACTCGCCCAATTAAGATGGCACGATAAAGGGTGTGACAGCTCTTGGCGGGGGGGGGTGCTCTGTGAGCCATGTGTGGTGTGCCTTGTACTCCACAACTGAACTAAATCTGGGAGAAAACATAACTGTCCTGGAAGCTTTTGTCAAGTCATTACTTTAAGCAGCAATTTATGGTCATTCTGGCTCCTTGTAAAACAAATCCTGGCTCGTTCGTTCTGCGTTAAAAACGATGTGATGGCTACCTGATGATATAATGGCAGTCGTGCTTGGACTTCCAGAGAGAAATAGTGATTGGGGTAAGTGAGGATGCTATCTCAGTGCTGGCCAGACCATCCACTTCTCTGTGCTTGGTCCTGGGTCACCTGTTCTTGTGAGCAGGCATGGCAATCGAAGGGCTCAGTAGGCAATGGTGGTTTGTGTGACAGCGAGTGAGTGATCACTCCCACAGCCTGGGTGGAAGCTGTGACACTCTTTGTCCACTAAATATAAACATAAGGGATCTCCTAAGTAGGCTTTTTTCTTTTATCATCCTTAGAAGATGACCTGACAGTGTGCACACGTGGCCCAGAGAGCAACTCTGTGCTGGGCTGCATTAAGAGCAGCTGTGGGCAGCAGGGCAAGGGAGGGGATTCTGCCTCTTTACTCTGCTCTCCTCACACCAGACCTGCAGCACTGTCTGCAGTTCTGGAGCCCCCAGCACAAGAAGAACATGGAACTGCTGGAGCCAGTCGAGGATGGCCACAAAGATGCTCAGAGGGCTGCAGCAGCTCTGCTATGAGGACAGGCTACTAGAGTTGGGGCTTTTCAGCCTGGAGAAGAGAAGGCTTCCAGGAGACCTTGGAGTAGCCTTACAGTATCTGAAGAGGTTCTACAGGAGGCCTGGGGAGGGACTATTCACAAGGTCTTGTAATGACAGCATGAGGGGCAATGGGTTTAACCTGGCAGAGGGGAGATTGAAGCTGGATGTTAGGAGGAAGTTCTTTACAGTGAGGGTGGTGAGACACTGGCACAGTTTGCCTGGGGAGGTTGTGGCTGCTCTCTCTGTGGCTGATGTTCAAGGCCAGGCTGGATGAGGTCTTGAGTGACCTGTTCTAGTGGGAGGTGTCCCTGCCTATGGCACAGGGGGTTGGAACTGGATGATCCTTGGGGTCCCTTCCAACCCTGCCTGATGCTAGGATTCTAGGATTCTATGACCCTATGCATATGCAGTTGCAAGGAGAGGAACGATGGCCGTCACTTTCAGGCAGCAATAGAAACGTAGGTGATTAATGCCAAAGCATTTTGGCGTCAACCTGCGGCATATTTAACTCCTCCAACAGAAAGAAAACAAACCAACAGCAAACTAACCTTACCAGCAGGTAGCCAGGTTTCCAGGCCTCTAAATGAGCAGCATTCTACGCCAAAGGCATCTTCCTGGCGAGGCTCTAAGATAACTGCACCCTGCTTTTGTTGTTGTTTACTCTGTGTGACATCTATCGACTCCAGCGAGACATTTTTTTTTTTTTTTATTCCTTTGTAGGCACCGGGAGTGAATTTAACACAGTAATGTTATCACAGAGCTCCTCACAGGCAGTGCTGACAAATAGCTACATGGACAACCCATTCAGGCTGTAGCACTATCCATCAGCAGTGACAGTAGCTGGCAGACCGCTGCCGTTCGTATCAATTTGTTATTTTCTAGGAAGTTGCCCAGCTTCATTATTACTGGGGGGGGAGGAGGGGATAAAAACTAAGATGAGAGGCCAAGACCCTCATTTGCTTCTTAATGCACTCCCATTGCTTTGATGTATTGCAAAGAACAAAACTGACCAACGCAGTAGTTCATTACACAAGGTAAAAAAAAAATACACTCTAAAATAACATCTTTTCTTTGCCAGCAGTTCGGTGACAGCTGAAAGAGCTCTGAGAAGGATCTGGGACCAGTTATTTGAAATGTAGCCTCCCTACTTGGTGGTGCCACAAACCCTGGGGTTTGTGATGTGGCCTAGTCTTTAGGTACAGAAAATTCTGTAAGATAGAGTGTCTAAAATAACAAATATATGGGTTTAGAACCCCTGGTGAGCCAAAGCATTTCAGTGAATTTTGCAGAGCATTGCACAGCCCTGCTGCTGCAGTGCTTCTTCAGGACATTCTTCCTGTCTCTCTGTGAGACTTGAGCAACAAATCCTTCCCATCTCTTGCACAGTAGGTGGAAACCGTAATTGCTACACCAGAGATGTGGAACATGAGTCACAGAGAGGTTAAGTGACTTCCTGGGGACTCATGAGACCAACAGAAGTCTCTGGAAAACCCAAGATTAAAAGACTGAATGCAGATTGTGGCCTGAGTTTACACTCTGGATCGAGGGGAGTTGGAAATGAAGGTTTAATTTATTTGTAATTAGTATGTCTTATCACTCACGTGGTAATATCTAGGCAAAAGAGGATGAGACTCTGTGACAGGAGCTAGAGGTGAATCAGATAGGGCTGTGCAGCCAGGTAGTGAGAAGAGATGGTTGGGATGCCTGGAGGATGCTCGGAGGACTGCAGTCATTTGTGGTGGTGGTGGCAGGGATCTATTCTTGGGTGGCTTACACTGTACATAAAATGGCAATTATAAGGCCTTTAAGAGGCCCCATACAATTAAGACTAACGTTAAAAGAATACTAAACACATCTTAGCCCATTTCAGGTTTAGCCCTCAAAACCCACGCGGTCTCCATCGCCCACACCTGTCGTCAGGCTTCTGGTATTGCTCTCTCCTACTGATGATGAGTGACACAATAAACAAGCAAATGCTGTAATTGATTCTCTAGAAGTTTCCTGGTGCGTGTGTGGACTCAGCTTTGGCCTTCATGCCCTTAGAAGTGAAAGGTTCTTCTCCCTCTTTTGATTCCTATGTTGTCACGCTGGACTTCAAGTCCCTGTGGGTGCCATTCATCTCGTCTGACTCCAGACTTAGAGAGAAGTGGGACAACACTCAGAAGCACAGGCTGTGACTCCTCTCTCCTACTCCAGATTTCATTTGATGAACCCCAGCCCATCTGACTGTGTCTGCACTCAAACCCAGACCATCACCCAATCCCTAATCCCTCCTTGGGAACCAGACCCAGGATTCAAACTCACTGATGTTGTAAGTAATGTTGTCTTGTCACTAATGACCAGAAATATGCAGAGCCCTGAGTCTGTCTCTGATCCCAAAGTCACCCTCCACGACAGAAAAAAAACCAAAGGTCTAAAATTCTGGATTCTCTAGGGGAGGGAAAAGCTGCCTGTTAAATCACACACATCACTCCCTCATGGCACGGATGTTTCTTGAACCCTTATGTCCCTGCTGAGACTTGCTCTGTACCTGCTTATTTGTAAGAGATGAGAAGCTCAGAGTACAATGGGGAGACAGCAGCAAACACGCACAGGTGCTGCTTCTTCTCTCAGCTGTAATTAGGCAGCTCTCCTAATGCGAGGACAGAGCCATCCTTTGAGCTGTAAAATATTTGTCTTTCATTATCTGTCACCCTCTGACTTTTAGTTAAAGGGGTGCTCCTTTTTCCTGGAGCATGCACATAGTTAGGATCAATATCATAATCCTGTCTGACAGCTCCTCCAAAGCTCCTTTGTGTTGATTGGGGTTTGGCAGTTGCCACTGCAGTTTCTTTTAGTGCCCCACTAAGCGATAGGCTTGACGAGAAGTGAAAAGGGAAAAAAAAAAGAAAATTAAAAAAAAAGAGAAAATTCTCTTTAAAACAAAAACCAATTAGCCCTTTTGTTACTCTGACGAAGTGGAACAGACCCTTCAGCCGCCAGTGATGGTACAAGCAGAAACCTGCTCCTAGTTCCCTGCCACCCTTCAAGGACAGATGGATGAATGGTAGCGGCTGGCTCAAAGATGTCTTCATCTGTTCTGCTGGGAAGGAAAGCAGGGGTTTGGCACCGGCGCTGAAAGAAAAGAGAAGGTGCTAAATTCGCTAAACTTTATTGGTTCGAATGGATAATAATGATAGTTTGATGGCAAGAAAGAGGCAGGTAATTAGAGGTGAGTAGCTCTGGTTGCCCTTGCACACAGCTCCAGATAGCTTCTCAACGCTCCCGGATCCTTGTTTGCTTTTGTCTGAAGCTGAAATCCCACCAGGTCTAGATGTTGCCAGCTGTCTGGCTAACTAACTGCCAGCACTTTCCCTGAATGCAAGCTATCAGCTTCCTCAACATCAGCCTCCTCCCTTGAGCTCTTCCTCGCTGTCTCCCCAACACCCCCCCCTCCATGCGATTGCTTTTATCTATTGCTTGCAGGAGCTTCTTCTAATCATATCGCTTCTTGCCTCCGAGGGTCAAACACAAGACCATTGCTACCTCCACAAATGGGGAAAACTGTCACCTTTGCTAGACTGATAAGCGTTTGGCAGGCAGGACACTGCGAAGCAGAAGAGCAAGCAGGCAGCAATCTGCAAACGCCATAAATACGTTGCAATCTCAGCAGGAAGATGGGCACTGTCTGTACCGAGAGGCCTTTGTTTAATGAGCTGTCAGAAAGCAGGCATGAAATTATGTTTGAAAACATGTGCGAGCGGCGGAGAGACAGAGCTAGGGCACCGAAAAGCCTCTCTGCCTTTTCTGGTGGTTGTTTGGAATGCCTTATCACTTTGAGAACTGTCAGGCGATGAGAGCTATCATTAGCAAGGTAATAGCATTTGAAAGATACTGAGTGGTTTTTGGTGTTTGGTTGTTTTGTTTTTTTTTCCTCTCCCAGCTCCTTTCTGCGACCTAAATGAGCGGAGAGGAAAAACTTAATGCTCCTTTCCAGGCAAATTTTCGCCCCCCCCCCGAAACAGAGCCAAAAGCCACAAAGCGAGCATAGTGGGAGAAGATAAATCAAAAATCACTGCAGATCATAAAAGAGTACCCGTGGGATTCGAGAATATCGTTGCTAATCCTGCGGAGATTGTGTTTGTGTTACCCTAACGCAGGTCTCACCGCTCCGTTTGTTTCAATCACACACCAAAAAAATGAAAGCATCCCAGTGTTGGTGGCTGCTATGTGTGATGGCTGTAGGAGTGCTACCAGGGGTCAGGGCAGCAGTCTAGAAGTCACTGCTATAGTCAATAGTGGTAAAACCCTCAGAAAAATATGATCCCTCAAGCATATCATAGAATCATAAAATCAGTCAGTTGGAAAGGACCACAAGGGTCAGCTAGTTCCAATCCCCCTGCCATGCCCAGGGACACCCTACCCTACATCAGCCTGACCACAGCCTCTGCCAGCCTGGCTGCAAACACCTCCAGGGATGTCCAGAGAAGGGCCACGAGGATGCTCAGAGGGCTGCAGCACCTCTGCTATGAGGGCAGACTGAAAGAGTTGGGGCTGTTCAGGCTGGAGAAGAGGAGGCTCCCAGGTGACCTTCTTGTGGCCTTCCAGTACCTGAAGGGGGCCTCAGAAAAGCTGAGGAGGGACTTTTTAGACTAACCCTTGTGCTCTGACTTAAACAGGTAGACAAAACTAAGCAAACTCTCATAGTTTTATCTGGACTTCTTTACTTGGAAAAGAGGACACAGCTGCCTGGAGTCATCCCATCTACCCCATGAGCCAGCCGAGGTGCTGTCACCAGCTGGAGATCATCCAGCCTTGAAGCTGTAGCACTACAGGGGTGATGCACTTCACTCCCCCTCCTCACCTCCACCCTGCCAGGGTACCACTCCAAGCATGTGATGCATTTCAGCCAGGAAGGACCAGGAGCAAGAAACTTAGCCATGAACAAAAGAGAGGAGAAAAAAAGGAAACTATCAGGAAGTGCCTTGCATCATACAGCAAGGCAAATATTAACAATGGCATTTAGGCCTATTTTAAGTGCAGCAAGCTGGTCCATAACCTCAGCTGAATGGTATCAGGAATGGCAAAGTGGGACCTTCTCAGTCACCAACTTCTCCCACCAGAGATGGGAAGGCACAGAAAAGGGGACTCAGTCTGTGGTAAACTACATATTCCTACGAAGGCACCAAGCTGCACTTCAAGGTTTGAAATCCTTCTTAAGCCTGTTTGCTTATGTGGTGGAAAGGTAGGTGCCTTTGAAGGCCTCCGAGGAGCAATTCAAGAACCTGAAAAAAGTGCTGAGCAAGGAACCAAGGAACCAAGGGCAGAGGGACTTCAGTGGATGGAGCATTCCAGCCTTGCTCACTGTGAGGTATTAACTGCCTCTGCCAGGAACAGGGTCAGGTTTCCTATCCTGCTGCTCTCAGCAAGGCAGACCATGGCTCTGAGGAGCAAGTAAGGGCTGTAGGAACGACCAGAGGGAACCTCAGGCAGCAAGGGCTATGCGTTTTCCCCATCCTGCCTTGACAGAATTGGCCAGGGTTGGAGGCATCTTTCATTTCCCACTTGTGTTTTTGCTGCAGAAGACACAGCTTCTTTCTGTTTTTCTAGACTGGCTGATCCCAGCATGCTCCAAACCCACGAAGGAAAAATGGGAAATGATTTTCTTAGTCCCTGAACTGACCCGTGGGTGCGATGCTCCTGCTAAGCTCGGCACTTTCTCTGCTGGCAGGGGCTGGAGGAGCGCATGTTTACGCACCTGGGATCGTGCAGCTCCAATTATTCCCTTCCAAACGTTTTCATGGAGAGTGGCAGGGCAGCAGAGATCACTAAACAAAATGTACATTGTGTGTGACGGTTAGCAATGGGCCGCTTCGCAGATAGTTAAGGGCTATTGAAAGTCACCCTCATGTTTTTCTCCTTCGACTTTCTCTTTTTTTTTCTTTTTTCTTTTTTTTCTTTTTCCTTTTTTCTTTTTTCCTTTTTTCTTTTTTTTTTCCTTATTTTTCTTTTTTTTTTTTCTTATTTCTTTTTTTTTTNTTTTTCTCCTTCGATTTTCTTTTTTTTTTTTTTTTTTTTTTTTTTTTTTTTTTTTTTTTTTCCTTTTTTTTTTTTTTTTTTTCCCAAGGGCAATTTGATTGCATTTCCCAGAAAGGTTAATGTAAACAATCTGCTCCCCTCGGTTTTTTTTTTATGAGAAGCCTTTAAAAGTAAAACGTCCCGCTGGTTATTTCGCTGTTGCCTTAATGTTATTGATGGCCCAGGCTTCCCAAGCAGGCTCTGAAATATTTTTTTTTTGCAGCTTTGCACATTTCTGGGAGAACTGCTCCAAAGTCCACTATCTTATTCTCCATCCACAGAAGCACTGAGAAAGACGCACTTCTTCAACGTTTCTTTGGCTACAGAAGGGTGGGAATTCATCCCCTGAACTTTAGCCATAGGAAAGTTAGATATTGATTCTGAACTAGCGTTTAAATGGTCTGCACAGCCATGGAAAGGCAGAGAAGCAGCTTCAGGAATCAATTTGGCTGAGCCTAGAAGGGGTTGCCCAGGGTTGAGGTTGAAGCCCCATCCCTGGAGGTGTTTGCAGCCAGGCTGGCAGAGGCTGTGAGCAACCTGATCTAGGGTAGGGTGTCCCTGGGCATGGCAGGGTGGTTGGAACTAGATCATCCTTGTGGTCTCTTCCAGCCCTGACTGATTCAGATTCTGGTTCTGATTCTGATTCTTATAGGCGCCCATCTTTGACCTATTTGCCTTTTGGAAGTGCCCACACAGATATGTATTTAACATACACAGGCAAGCAACAAGTAGCTATGAGTATAGTACAGTTATTTGCTCTTAGGAGCTGTGAACATCTTAGAATCATAGAATCATAGAATCAGTCAGGGTTGGAAGGGACCACAAGCATCATCTAGTTCCAACCCCACTGCCATGCCAAGGGACACCCTACTCTACATCAGCCTGACCTTGCCTCCAGCCATGCTGGGAACATGCAAAGAGTAGGACGCTTGCATTTGAGCACCTGCCTGGGATCAAAATTACCTGGGGGGCTCTCCTCAACCTACCACAGGCTCAGTGGTTGTGCTTCATGCACCCTGTCATCCTGCACTCTCCAGGCTTCTCCCTTGCAACACAGAACTGCCAGTCTGTGCCTTATGGTTCCAAGCATTAAAAAGAAAAAAAAAAAAAAAGTATGGTGTTTTAAGTGGAATATAAATGCATTAAATGCAGAGAATTTGTATGTAATCCTTGAGCGACCTGTTCTAGTGGGAGGTGTCCCTGCCTATGGCAGGGGTTTGGAACTGGATGATCTCTGAGGTCTCTTCCAACCTAAACCGTTCTATGATTCTATGTGAACACCTGGAAAATGTGTAAACTGAAATGGCCACTGAGGAGATTGGTCAGAGAGGTAGGAGCAGCTCCATTCCACAAGTCTTCAGCATCAGGTAGCTCTGTGGGCCCAGAATAAAATTATGTGATAACCTAAAACAGAGGCAAACTTTATCAGAAGGAGACATCTTTTATTAAACCATACATCAGCATTTAAACAAAGCCAAAACCCCACCACCACCACCGCCCCCAAAAGAAAACAAAAGAAAAACTTTCAGTCTTACAAGAGAGAAAGAAAACAAAAGAAAAAAAGGAAAACTTTCAGTCTTACAAGAGAGAAAGAAAACAAAAAAAAAGAGAAAACTTTCAGTCTTACAAGAAAGAAAAAAAAAGAAAAAAAATTTTCAGTCTTACAAGAGAGAAAGAAAACGAAAGGAAAAAAAAAGAGAAAATTTTCAGTCATACAAGAGAGAAAGAAAACAAAAGGAAAAAAAAAAGAGAAAATTTTCTGTCATACAAGAGAGAAAGAAAACAAAATTTCAGTCTTACAAGAGAGAAAGAAAGCAAGAGGAAAAAAAAAGAAAACTTTCAGTCTTACAAGAGAGAAAGAAAACAAACAAACAAAGAAAACTTTCAGCCTTACAAGAGCTCTACATGTCTGACTTCCAGCACAGGTTGAAAAGAGTGTTTTTTTTAATGTGGTTATTTTAATCAATGAGAGGGCTGGCTTGGGGACACTAACAGCATCTGAGCATATAGGTGCATGGTTTTCACCCCAGGTGTTGTCCTGCAAACACAGCGAGTTGTCCTGTACGAAATCCCAAAGAAAGGAGTTTCCAGCTAGAAAATCCTCTTAAACTTTGCTGCTCTTTCTCTTGTGCTATTCAGACACCCAGGGCAGCGAGCCACACTTTACACCCCAGCCCACTTCAGAGCAGTTTCTATCTCAGATTACCAGAGTCTGCAGAATTCAGCTGTTTTGAGAGCAGTCAGAGGTCACTGCAAATCAGCGGTCTTTGAAAAGTAACCTGTCAAGGCATCCACTTCTCATGGCCTGCCACATCTATCTAAACATAGCTACACACAAATGGATGACGTCTCCTGCTGCCCTTTCAAATGGTTTTGGTGTAAGACCTCTCTGTTTTCTCAGCCTTTGTACTGCTCTGATACGCTGGGCCAGCCAACAGCTCCAATTAAAAAGAGCAAGGGGGGAAAGAAAAAGAAANAAAAGCAATAATAGCAACAGTAATGTATTTATAAAAAAAGAAAAAAAAAAGAGTGAGTAGATCTTCTTCCAGATGGCTTTGAAGAGGCCTCAATCTGCTACAGAGATTCACGAGACCTCAAGAAAGTAGTTAGATAAGCCAAGACGATGATTAAGGCTAAAAATCACAGCATTAGAGCAAACCCAGATGTTGGGGTTTTTTGTTTTGCTTTGTTGTTTTTTTTTTCAATATATTAATTAGTGCAGCAATTTTGGCTGGCTGGAAAAAGTGAAAGCATGAACTTCAGCTAAAGAAAATCAAAGGCAGGAAGGAGTTCTACATGGAAAGAGTGATTGGCATTGGAATGGGCTGCTCTGGGAGGTGGTGGAGTCACCATCCCTGGAGGTGTTTAAGAGGAGGCTGGATGAGGCACTGAGTGCCATGGGTTAGTGTAGTTAGAAAGGATTAGGTGGTAGGTTGGACTCGATGATCCTCGAGGTCTTTTCCAACCTGGTTTATTCTGTGATTCTGTGGAATGCAGAGACAAGTTTGTGCTTGGACAGGCAGTGGATTCTTCTCTTCCAACAGAACTGCGTAGATGGGATTTCACAGAATCACAGGATGGCTTGAGTTGGAAGGGACTTCTAAGATCATCTAGTTTCATGCCCCCTGCCGTGGCTCAGGGACACCTCCCACTAGACCATATTTTGAATACAGAGCCCTGGCAGTGACCTTACCTGCTGGACCGATGCGCTGCTGGGGCCACCCCATGCCATAACAGTTTGGCAGCTTGGGGAGAACATTGGATGGATTGCCCCATGTGTCCCATCTGCAGTCACACAGGCAAAAGCAGTCCCTCTGCTCAGAAAGGGCAAGGGAGCTTTGTGACCACCAACAGCAGTCCCTGAAAACCCCAATGGGGAAACCATGCGGCAGCAGGGAGGAATTTGCAGAGCTGGGCACTTGCTCAGCCATGCCTGCCCCCACCGCTCCAGTGAGTGCCTGGGGGAGAGCAGCAGCAGCAGCAGCAGCAGCAACCACACAAAGAGTGGGAGCCTGAGAGGCCATGCCTGCCCCCGGCTTGCCCTCGGGGAGCTCCGGAGGTGGAGGAGGCTGACTCTGGGCGCTCCCCATGGTGAGGCCATTTCCTCGCTCCGCACAGGCTGCTTGCAGCCACCAGGGAGTTCCTGCTCCAGCAGCGAGGGCAAGAGGTGAAGGGGGCTGGTTGCTTTTGCAAACACGGTTAACAAAATGTTGATATTATGCTTAGCCGTTGTCTCCTTGTCACTAGTCACTTGCAGTTATAAGTCCAGATGTTAAAAATGCCATCATGAGGTGGAACTGATGAGCTCCACTGTGAGAGTCTTCTTAATTTTCAGGGCACTCTCCAGGCTTACAGGACTGTGGAGAGGGAAAGGACAGCTTCAGTTTTTACATGAAGGTCACTTCATTGCATAAACATGGGCGACTTGTTTCATTTAAGGCAGGCTACGAGAGTTGGGGCCACCAAGATGCTCAGAAGGTTGTAGCAGCTCTGCTATGAGGACAGGCTGAGAGAGTTGGGGCTTATTCAGCCTGGAGAAAAGAAGGCTTCCAGGAGACCTTGTAGTAGCCTTCCAGTATCTGAAAAGGGCTACAGGAGGGCTGGAGAGGGACTAATCACAAGGTCCTGTAATGACAGGACAAGGGGAAATGGGTTTAAACTGGCAGAGGGGAGATTTAAATAGGATGGAGCAAAGCTGGAGGTGGCAAGATTCAGATTGGATGTGAGGAGGAAGTTGTTGAGCATGAGAGTGGTGAGAGCCTGGAATGGGTTGCCCAAGGAGGTGTTTGGGGCCACATCCCTGGAGGTGTTTGCAGCCAGGCTGGCAGAGGCTGTGGGCAGCCTGATCTAGGGTAGGGTGTGCCTGGGCATGGCAGAGGGCTTGGAACTAGATGATCCTTGTGGTCCCTTCCAACCCTGACTGATTCTATGATTCTATGATTCTAAATTAGAGCTGCCTTCAGGCTTGCCAGAACTGCAGTAACAGAAAACATGAGAACAGTAGAAACAAATAATATTAATTGGCAAATTAATTTAGTTACAAAGTGTGTACAGCCCTGCACACTTTCAGTACTCCAAAGGGAAGGCCAAAAGGTGAGTAATAAAAATCACTCCTGGGTACTAGGAAATGTGCTTACAAAATAACTCCCGTAACAATGTCAATTATTAGCTTTACAGTACAAGATAAATACAAATGGACTACATCTCCAAACTAGCAAAATATGGGGAATCAATCTCAATAAAAAGAACTGTTAGAGTAAGCTATTTGGGAAGGAGATACAAGCCCTGCCTGGCTTAGAGACATTAGCCTGCCCTTCTTCGTGGTGATTAATGTCTTCTGCTGCCAGATGACACCAAACTTCGCAGCAAGTGAGGCTTGGAGGGAGGTGTTTGTAATGCCTGTCCGTAAACTCCAGTGGCATTATGACTTCTGTGGAGGATAAATGCACAAATCTCTGTATTTCTGCAAGGAGATGGAGTCTGCTAAAAGAGAAATTAAACATATTTGCCAGACAGTGAGCGATGACAGAGACCTGACCAGGCATTTCTCAAAGTGGCTGGCATCATCCTCTGCTGACAGTGCCACGCTCAGAAAGCTGATCTCCAGCCCTGAAGCACAGAAGTGTGAGAATTCTGATTTTTCCCTAATATTTTTTATCTGGGATTTTTTCCCCTCCCTTTTATTTTGGAACAAGGCTAATGGGCATAATTTTTGAAGGGGGGGTGGGGGGTGGAAGGTTAATGGTAAAGTTATACCAAAGTTAGAGTCATAGAATCAGTCAGGGTTGGAAGGGACCACAAGGATCATCTAGTTCTAACCCCCCTGCCATGCCCAGGACACCCTACCCTACATCAGGCTGCCCACAGCCTCTGCCAGCCTGGCTGCAAACACCTCCAGGGATGTGGCCCCAAACACCTCCCTGGGCAACCCATTCCAGGCTCTCACCACTCTCATGCTCAACAACTTCCTCCTCACATCCAGGCTGAATCTCTCCACCTCCAGCTTTGCTCCATTCCCCCTAATCCTGTCACTACCTGATAGCCTAAAAAGTCCCTTCCCAGCTTTTCCGTAGAGCCCCTTCAGATCCTGGAAGGACACAAGAAGGTCACCTGGGAGCCTCCTCTTCTCCAAACTGAACAGCCCCAACTCTTTCAGTCTGTCCTCATAGCAGAGGTGCTGCAGCCCTCTGAGCATCCTCGTGGCCCTTCTCTGGACACGCTCCAGCATGTCCACATCCCTCTTGTAATAAGGGCTCCAGAAGTGGATGCAATACTCCAGGTGGGGTCTCACCAGGGCAGAGTAGAGGGGGAGAATCACCTCCTTCGAGTTGGAACTCATCCTTGATCTGTGCTTGCTTGGGCTCTTACAGCACCTCACTGGTGTCTCCACTCAAACATGCCATCCCTCTAGTCACCTCCCCAGCCAGGCTGGCTCTCACATGCTACTTGTAGCCTGCTTTCCTCTTGATCTGCTCTGGAACAGTTTGAAAGGTGCCTAACCAGAGTGCAGCATGGGACACGAATGCCCACTGGGAGACCTGTTGCAAGCTGACCTGGGTCACCTCATTTCTTGCTCCTAACAGCACAGTGAAAAAGTCCATAAGCTTCTGCTTGAGGTCACATCCCACTTACAATTTTCTACTCACTTTGAGATGATGTCACAGGTTAAAAAATGCACAAGGGAATAAAAATAAAATCAAGGCTAGGCTCTTCCTTGCAGCTTTACCACATTACTAGGGAAGGAGAATGGACAGAGAGGGCTCTTCTATCACTCTTTTATCCTTATTTCTCAAGACAGGAAGGGTCAGCTTTCCCACAGCATCTTGCTCTGCTGCTCTCTTCAAGACATTAAAACACACCTAGCAGAGTACCCTCTGGGCCTGCCTGGTGAGCTCTTCCTGTGCTCCCAAGGCCCTCGAAACAGAGAAATTCATTAGGCAACCTCCCAGTGCTTGATGCAAATGGTCACCACAGGCTCAGCTCAAATAGTTCATCACCCTGTGCAGCTATTAAAAAACGATTTGTTAAATTGTATGACTGGGAAAATGCTTAAACATTTTGCTTGTTCTAATTTTTCAGGGTTGGGGGGGGGGAAGGAGAAAGTGTGTTTTAAAGAAGGTTCATAAAGCACATAAGAAGACCTGATTTGAACCAAATGGCTTTTCAGTCTCAGGTAATTGTTATGATCCAGGCAGTACCATTTTGAGGCACCTCAAGGACAATTTTCTGTTTCCAGCACAAGGAAATTACCTAGAAACAGAAGGCTCCATCCATGGGCAGGTGAGATTCATGGCTCTCTGTCTGTCATTACTAAGACCACCAAATGTAATGCTGTGCTGACTCGAGGAAAGTATAACGATGACCATTATGATTTAAGAACATAACCCTAATTACATTAAAATAAAATAATAGCAACAGCAATAATGAAGAGCCACTTCTGAGGAGCAATTTTCATTCAGAACCAATTTTTCCCGTTCTGGGCAAAAGTCCATCTTAATCACATTGAGAGTCAATACATTACTGTTTGACTAGAGGCAGAGGCACGTCAATTCTTGACAGCTTCTGCAGATGCTCTGCTCTTCTGCAAAAAAAAAAAAATTAAAAAATATTAAGAGCCCTTTGGGGTTTCAACAGGGTGGTTTGGTAGTTTGCAACAGGGCTTCATGTCACAGCTAATAAGTAAAATTGAAATTCCCTCAGTGGAAAATGCAGTCGTCCTCTACAGCAATGTAGTCCTCCCTTTTAGGCACAAAACTTGATCCAAAACAGCCAATGGCTTGAGGAAGAGCTCTCTGTGGCAAAAAGCTTTCCATTTTCCGTGTTGCATTTTTAAAGCTCTGCAGACACTTTACCACGGGGCTCTGGCACATGAAATGGGCTTGAGGCTTTGCTGGATTTGTTGTTTCAACCACTCAGAGCAAGGCTAAACAAAGTCACCAGTGTGTCCCCTTGAGAAAAACTTCCCATCAGACCCACAGTCTAGTATGTGCCATTTCCATGGGCAAAGAGTCTAGGAAAGGCAGCTACAGGGGAAAACCAAAAGTTTCATCTTGTCTGCAGCCGGGAGTCTGTTCAGACTCTGTGGTGCTGGGCATTGTTCTCCAGAGGACAATGATTTGTCTGCCCCTGTTCTCACACATGGCTCCTAGCCAGGCTCAGAGGCAGACCACCAGATGAGGCAGAATTTGGTGTGTCCTTGCAATCATTCCTGTGTCTCAGTGGAGACTGAGTTTCCCCAGAGCACATCAAAAAGCACTGGCATATGTTGTTCGCAGTGCATCTCAATGTCTCTGCTCCACAGGTCACACAAACCAACAAGACTGGGAGGTTTCTGAAGGAGTTTCTCCACTCCTCTCTGTTAGGTTTGCCCTTTCTTCTTCTATTTATTTATTTATTTATTTTCTTCTTATATTTTTTTTTCCTTTCTTTTTTATTTTTTTTTCCTTTCTTCTTTTTCCTTTCTTTTTCCCTTTCTTTTTTCTTTCTCCCTTTCTTTTTTCTTTCTTTTTTTTTCTTTAATCTTTCTTTCTTTTTCTCTTTTTTCTTCTTG